>JAGDQP010026799.1:0-25566 GCA_022664845.1 Lepisma saccharinum
TACGTATAATGAACTAAACTGTGAGATCAGTTGGAAGTGTAACACTTTAACATAATGCAATACAACTGATGGTGTCCTTCAAGATTTACTTTATGTTGTTGATTGAAAAGTTGAAGGTGTGAGCTATTCAGGTATTTATTCCATTCTTTTCTTTAGTTCACAAAGGTTCGTGGTGTTCTCAAATCTTGCCACTTTAATTTAACTCATTTCCCGACGTCCTACAATACTGAAAGTTTGCACAGCGACGTACGTCCGGTGACAATACAATATTCCATTGTTACTTTAATATATTTCCATATATTTATATATTTTAAAAGCATATTTAATTATCTTTTAATATTACACATAAATACTAGCCTGCAACGATTTTGCGTTTGACTAGTTGCACACACTTTAGGATTTGGATAGAAAAATAATAAAAAACTTTTAAAGACATAGCTTCCTTAAGCAATTTGTACTAAAAAGTAAAAATCATTTTGCTTATGCAAAACAACAAGCCAAAACACGAGGTGCACCAATTCAAGAATTTATACAATAATTGTAAGATGAAAGAGTGTCCCGTGCTTTTCTTTTAGTCATGAGTAAACAGAATTATGTTTTATTTTTAGTACGAACTGTTTAAGAAAAGTATGTCTTTGAAAGTTTTTTGTTTAGTTATATTTTGCATAACTTTAAAAGTTAACTTCTACTTTTAATTTGAAATGAATTTTGAAAATGTTGGAGCTAAACATCACACGCACAGAGCGAGGGAGTGTGCGAGCACGCGCGCGAGAGAGAGAGGGAGAAAGAAAGAAAGAAAGAAAGAAAAGGGAAGGGAAGGAAGGAAAGAAAGATAAGAACAAGGAAGAAAGAAAGAAAGAGAGAATAAAATAGGCAAATAAATAATTTTAAAGAGAACAAGCGATGAAATTGTTCGAAGAAAATCATCCCAGTTTCAGAAATCTTAATAAAATTATAGTTGCTTTTCTAATCATTAATTGGGTCTAAAATACCGGTAGTTATTTCTTAATTTAAACCTCGATGGCTGAGATCTCAATGTCTCAATTCAAACCTTGGAATAACGCCTAATTTCATTAGATCAGAACTTTATCAAAACATTAAGACTTCACTGTCGATGCATTTTGGAAAATCTACTGTGAAATGAAAAATCAATTTTGCATTGAAATTTGGTGAGAAATGTATTCCATTTTATATAAACTGGGAGCAGTTCTCACTGAATTGAGTGCATGAAGAACAAGCACTTGGAATGAAAATCCATCTGAAGGCAACAATGAATTTCGTAGTATAAGCCAGCTTTCCCTATCTTCTTCTTTCCATTCCATTTCGCCTGACCACTCTCTCGACCGTCTTATCTCAATGGAACCGTTTCCACGTTTAACCTCTGTCTCAAACATTGCATCTGAATTTCTCTTTTGCTCTTCTTTACGCTTTTTTCCTTCCACTTCCGCTGCTGAAGAACTTCGGCTGAAGGATTATTGAAAGAAGCGAAAAGGGCTTCAAAGAGATTTCTCTTAGCGGAGAGAGGGCGGAAGGGACACAGCTTTAGGGTTGTGTTTACTCCACCTTAAAAAAAGGAGGGAGAGAAAAATCTTTTCCCCCGTTATCCAAACTTCCTCCATTCTCTGTATCAACTCAACGGCAACACAATTTTGACGGAATAGTAAATACTCTGAGAAACCGCTGTCTTCATCAGGACGTCAATAATGCCCTCTTCCACAACCCAATTGTAATTTTCAACGACTAGTCGATGTTACTTCCAAGAAAAGAACTAATTTTGTAGTTTTCAATCAAGAATATCAAACAAACTATTAAATTAAGTAAAACTATTGTTGCATAAAAACTAACCAGTTCCTTGGAACCTTCTTCAAAGATTCAATATTTTCCGACTTCCTTTATACTATTCAAGACCCTGGTTGCAACCAACACACATCACATAGTTACCAACTTAATTCCGATGGAGATAACTAGATCAACCAGAGATTCTTATATGACAGGTGTATAATGTATATGCAAATGCTGAATATTTAGGTTTTAAGAAAAACAATAGATTATAAGAGGGTATCAATAAATAGAAAAAAAACTTCCAAACTATAATTTAATATAATTCAACTAGCAACAAGATTATCTTCTGATACTTTGTTATATCTTTACATATATCTGGTAATTGAAATTAGTTTACCCATAATTTTCAGACTAAAAAATACACCATTATTGATATTCATCAATTACCTTGGCAGTATTATCATTTTTCTTGTGAAATGTCATAAATTCAGAAGTACTTCCTATATTTCATCCGTCACAAGAAATTGGAATAAAATAAATCAACTTTAAAAAATTGAAGAAGCATCTTTTTAACGGTTCTTTTCTTGACTGGGTTTCATTACAAACTGAGGAAAGCCTTATCGCCATCCACTTTCAGCATTCTCTTCCTCTTTAGAACTCTCACTACACTCACGAACATTAGATCAATATTTACAGTTTTATCAGTTAATTGACAAGATCGAAATCCAGTCTTAACTCCAGAACCTATTTTTCGTACATTTCCATGATGCCATCCATTGTGTACAGAATGATAGAACTTCGTTGCTTCTAATATTGATCGAGGAAGTTCGGTCATACTTCTCACTTCATGTAGGCTTTGTTCATTTAGTACCAAGCGTGATGCCTTTTCTTGATCTATAATCAATCTTTATTTCTAAAGTTTGTAATTTTTCTTCATCTCCCTCTTAATATTAACACGTAAGTATCTTAAGTGTCTGACTGATTAGATAAAAAAAAACACGTTAGGATTTAGATTCCTTAAATAAGGGGTCCTAATAACTGATGTATACTCCTTTAACGCACATTTCTTTCTCCTCTATTTTAGCGAAGGCGTTACGCATTGTAACGTGCGCCTGAGGTTTACCATCGAAGCGACGCGCGATTCCGCCCCCCTTCCAATCAAAGAAACTAAACAAAATTGAACAAGATGTCTTCTGGCTGTATGGCGTAGAATATGACCGGTGTATAAACTAATACTGGATTTCAATCAAATAAAATAAAACAGGCTACACTTGACAATTTTATTTGCAATTCTCTGTTATAGATACAAAATTTCTCACATCGAAGTACAAATATCAAACATTACAAAAAAAAAGAAGCTTCAATCGAATAGTTCGTAATTCCAGCAAATACCTTCACTAACATAAATAATATACCAATATTGGCACAGCAATGTAATATTCAAAATTCATCACACAACATCAATAGCAATAAAAAAATCAACGTACTATATTTCAACAATTTCAGAAACTATCAACCTGCATTCACAAATTAATCAAAACGAGGTTAGGTTCTATCTAGTCAACGTTCCCAAACTTTACCAATCATTTGACTAACCAAAACACTTTGAAGACCATTTACAAATTTTAAACATAATTTTTAAGGGGAGGGGAGGGATAAAATTCAATCTCCTTTCTAGTAGGATTAAAAATTTCAAACGTCGCTCAGACTAATTAATTTTGCGATGAAACCGTATGTATTAAGGTTAGGTTTATCACTCTAATCAATTCCAAACTGATTTAATAACCAAGTTTAAGTCTCCCTACCGGACTAACGTTTCGAGACAATTACCATCATCAGCGCTAAATGTACAAAATTTCAAATTTAAAAGAAGAAATCCTTTCAACTAATTTAATTAATATTTACAATTCAATCGAAACTTCTAAACCTGTATATTACAAAATTTTAATTAATTTTCTAACCTAACATCTTCATTAACATTCCCGATAACAGATTTCAACTCCTTTAAGCAAAACTGAATTTGCATTTAGAAATGTTAAATTTACAAACCATATAATTATTTATTATAATAGGACAAGGGTCATATTACTTGAACTCTTCTATCAACAACAGCACCGCAACAACCATTAACTCCAACTTGGCTCACAGATGGGAACCCGGTCCAAAGAAATCACCAAACATCTAACCTTTCACAACCAACCCTAATTATATTGAAACGTAGATACACCTCACTGCTTCTGTATCAGCATACATCAAAACTCATCCTTAAAACCACACGCAAAACGATATAATCTTTCCGACAACACCTCTTCAAAACTATAAACCAACGAGGAAAAACAATACACACGTTTATACGCATTTATGAAAAACTACAATAACACTCACTCCATCAACCATTTCATTCTCGAATAACAAAGCTTAACTCAAAACTTCAGCAGGAAACATAGAAAACCCCAGTAGCTAACATCTGGGTAAATCACTGAGACTATAAATTCCCACCAATCCAAAAAACCGCTGTACAATTTAACCTTCAAGAGGCACACCAAAAGAATACACACTTTGAACCAATAAAATTTCTAAATTTGCCCAAAATAAAAACCGAAGAAGTCCTTTCAAAATGACCATATTGAAATGATCTGTGCATATAAACACGTGGCGGACACACTCACAACGTAAACAGATAGTGGAATGTGCAATACAATGTAAACAAACATGTGTAACACGAATGTCAACAACAAGTAGACGACAACGACAAACTCAACAGCAAAACAGAAAATGGTGTTGGAGTCGCAAGAGGAAGGACTTGGAGGACCACACCCAAATTATCGTTATAAAAAGCCAGACATCAGGGCAACAGGATCTCTCGCTCTCGAACCGGATGGTCAGCTCCTCTCCCTCTAAACCGTTCTCAGTTGCTTGAACTGGAACTACTTCCTACACACTCAGTTTCCTGAACTGATGTACCTCCTTATAACCGTTCTCGGTTACCTGGACCGGAACACACTCCTTTTAGCCTAATAACGGAAGACACTCGTCCGCTCTCGAATTGCTTGGACTCGGAGCAATATCATTGCCCACGATTCTCCTGGAAAGGGGCATCATTTAAGCACCCTCACTTAAACCTGCTTTAAGCACCCTCACTCAGGTGGTGCTGACCCTCACTTAAACCTGTCACCTGAGACGAGAATACGTCAGAAGGACATCTTGATAGTTATGTTATAACTAAAACATTTGCATATAGAATCGGTACCGGACGGTCTTTTTATCAGACTTCGGGAATTTGTACATATTTATAATAAAGCTTGGGTATTCCCGTGTATTAAATCAGCTCTACCTATTACATCCCATGAGGGATATTTAAGTAGGAACATAGCGATATTTAGATCGAAATTCCTAACAAAACCAGTATCTCGTCCATTACTAAATAAACAATGAAAACAACACTATTCAAAATACAGTTAACCTACCTCGAAGAACCATTACACACAATTATTCTAAATTTTCCATGTGCTAACCATGTGACTAACTCCAAATAAACTAAAGTTTCTAAACGATTCAAAATACTCGACAACTCTAAATGCAATAACTCTTGCCTTTTTTTCTTCAGAATTACGCGTTTTTAGCGAACCTTGTACATAACTTGATCAACGAAAATTTACCCGACTGTACCATAAACTATTTACGAATTTTAAAACACTATTTATTCTCACCAAAAGTTCACTTAAACAAATGTATTTCCTTACATTACTTCGAGACAAGAATTATAACGAATTATAGTTGATTTCTAACACAACTTTATCTAACACGCTTATTCACAATTCACTTGAAAAGTTTTATTAACAAAAATCTATCACTTACCTTAACTTAAGTTCCGTTGTTTAATTTCCTCATAGAATTATCTCCGTTATATAGATTTTAATTTTATCTCAGCAATTTATACCATTTTATTACAAATTTCTTAACAATTTTGTTTACATAAAATTATTGCTGATTGCCTCTTTAAACCACGAGTCTTCTCAGAATCCTCGAATACTAAATGTCTTCAACATAAACATTTAAAACCAACTATGAACAGTAATCATCACTGGGATGAAATTACTAGTTTTTCTTAAATCAAATACACTAAACTAATTAAAAAATATTAGGACACAATCAAAAATATTCTTTTGAGTTAACACTGAGACGCTAGTCATGTTATGTCAACCATTTCTTCTATGCGTCTAAACATAGTTCCCGATTCTTCTTCGAATCTGACCAGTAGCGCTGCAATCGTTTCAGGGTTGCCAAAAATAGTCCAATCTTATTTTATTAACCAAACCGTGAGCATTTTCTAACTTTCCTGACATCAAAAAAGAACAATAGGTATTGTAGCAACGAGTCTACTTATGAGGTGCTACAGCATTCTATCTCGTACTCTCTTGACGAAATGTACATCGGCCATATTAATTAGCTTGATGTCGATTGTTATTTCACAATGTTGGTTTATTCCCCTCACAAAGTAAACTTCTGCTCCATTACTGTAGTGAACTATGTTTCTAGAATGTAATTGAATACCAGTCTCAAAACATCCCAAAATCCTTTGTTAATCTTCTGACTGATAAATGGTATTATCTCTTTCGTTTTCCAGTCCTGCGTGTTTATTACACAGCTCTTATCTTGTTCATGTAACGTACCCGAGTACCCCCAGAATGTACTATAATAAACTGGCGTGGGATTTGGAAGTATGCTGAAAGTCAAAATTTAGATTAGCTGGAAATGACAATCCAAACAAAATGAAATACATATGTGTATGTAATGGAGTCGCCCTATTTTAAGAGGTACCTTGTGTGTATAAGGGCTAATGTTTTGCAATAGGAAGAGCAAGGAAGAAAACAATAGGATATTAGCTAGCCCATGTGTCTTAAGATGTGCTAACCGTTTGGACCGAGGACCAAGAATAAGTGATTTACATAGAATTACAATGACTTATATGCTTCTTCGGGGGGGGGGGGGGGGGTCATTGGCTTCCCCTTTGACGAAAAAGTTCCAAACATAGTTCTGGTGATACTTATGTGCCAAGCCTTGGAATAAGCTATCCTTCCTAATATTAACTCGTCTTCTTCTTCTGCATTGATTTTGTTTACTGCTGATATTAGATATTTCATCCAGGTACGGTCTTCCTCTTTTTCTGAGAGGCCCATTTTTGGGGTAGTTTGTTTTTCGCTCTCCGTCTTTTCTGTTAAGATTTGATCTTTTCAGGCTTCTTTTAGGGGAATGACTTCTTTTACATCTAATTTTCCCAGCTAGAATAACATTGTATATTCAAGGGCATTTGTCGCAGGAAATTCCACTGCATACTATTGAAGGATTGGTGTGGCTACACTCTGGTTTTGACTGCTCGTCCTTTTGGGATGTTTCTTCAACGTTATATGTATCTTTTGAGCTAGATTTATTCTCTCTGTTAGCATGGTCAATTGTTCTTAATATACTTTGTAATATAGCCTTCCCTTCGTCTTCAATCAATACCTCTTTCTGTGACGTTTGTGTCTTATTTTGTTTTTGCCTAACTGCAGTCACGTCATCGTTGACTTGGCGATATGGCTGAAATTCTCTTTGGCTATTCTTTAATTGATTAGAGGAACGTTCGCCATTTCGCTTAACCTAAGTCTTTCGGTTATTATTACCTTATTATTATCTTTCGGTAGATCGGGTGTTGAGTTATCAGTGCTAGGTGGCTTCCTAATCTAGATCTTTCTATCAGTAGTTTTCATTATTACTTAATGTTTAGGTAGTTGATTTTCATGTACTCGAATTTCTCCAAGAAATTAAATCCGAAGATTATTTCGAATGGATTCGACCACCATCATATCAAGATATACTATCAGTCATCAGTCACCTGAAAATATTGGCTCTGATTCTCCCTTTTATCTTGATTTCTTTTCCCTCGATGGACTTCAGTCTTATTTTATCTGCTCCAATAGCAGTCTTATTTTCTGTCCAGATTTGTATTTCGTCTTGTTTCAAAGAATGATTTCTTCATTAAAGTGCAACTGGCTCCTGTATCAAACAATGCGACTGTTACCATTGTTCTCGTTATATAATTTCCCTCCTTTCTTGTAATTTGGCTTGGGTTGCTGCCCTTCGTCATTTTGTTAACGGAATTATTGAATTTATCTCTATTGCCATGCCATGCATGCCATGAACTGTGTGCCATGCCGATTCCAGTGATACATAAATGTGTGGTCCTGTGATGTGTATTACTGTGATATTAATTTTATTATTGCTTAGTGGAAATTAGAGATAAATTTTCGCAGTTCACCGTCGCATATTGCCCGTGACCTAATTTAAAGAGGTAGTCTGCATCTTTCGCATGGCGCTTGTCAATTGTCCACAGTGTTGCAAACCGTGTAGTGAAAAATATCTTCATCTGTGCAATGAAAACTCTGCATGTGGGAAAATGCCATTCACGAACACAACTGCTCGCTTAGTCATTATCGGCATTTTCCTCTCATCATTGGCAATCTCATCGAGAGTGTTGTTTGTATGTGATACACAGCTACGTACTGTCCCGTCTCCATACACACAAGATGCTTATGAATGGGCTTTGCTACAATATTTTTTTTATTCCTCAGTGCTACAGTGATTCAGTCACTTCAAGCCAAGACTGGAGTGATTGAATTTTCTTCAAGTAACCGATCAAGTTCCAACTCAAGAGGAAAGACCTCCATTCTTATGTGTGATTTACATCTGTTACTGTGTGGGGACGTACATTTCCACCCAGGTCCTACAGCTGTGAATAATACTCCTTTTGCGATTTAGTACCAGAACACCCAAAACTTGAAAAACAAATTCAGTGATTGTACTCTTCATCTTCATGAAATTTACCAAGATGATGTTAAAGTTTTTAGTGAAACGTGGCTCAATGATAGTAGTTTTGACAGTGAGGTTCCTTTATCATCAGAGTTTAATATTTTTCGTAACGATCGCCAGTCTCGTGGTGTAGGTGTTATGATAACAATTAATAATAAGTGGTCTTGTAAGCTGAGAGATGATTTAAATAGAAACTGCGAACTTATATAGGTTGAGGTCACACTTACAAAAAAGTTAAAGTGTTGATTGGTTGCTTTTATCGACCTCACAGAAACAGTCCAATTGAACTTTTATTGGAATGATAGGATTCACTTGTAACTGCTATGTCACATGGTAAGGTAATACTGTTGGGAGATTGGGCATTGATTGGGTCAATTGCAAACATGGTGTACCAAAAAGTAATAATAGCTCCTGGTTCATAGATAATTTTATTCATGGTCTGGATGTCAGACAACATAATATGTTTAACACTAGAAAATATAACAATTTAGATTATGTGTTATCAACTTTGACAACTTGTAAAAGTACTCCCTCTAGGAATATACTCGCATCCAACCATTAGTCTCTTGATATTACGTTTACACTTCCCATTTACTCCCAGTCTGCGAGGAGTCTTGACAGGCCTTTTACTCCTCATTGGAGGAAAACATATTGGACTGTTGTTCGGAATGTGATTGAGCTTTTGCCATGGCGTTCTTTCTTATCTGGGGACATTGAAATGGCCACTGATACATTTACTGAATTTTTGCTGGCTGTCATTAGAGACTATGTTCCTAATAAAAATAATGCTGCCATTTACAATAAGAAGAAAACTTGGGAATTGTGGAAAACATTTCCAAACGAATATACGCATAACAACTTTAGGTTACTTAGCAATTTTGCAAGAAATCTTTTACGAATTAAATATAACGAGTAAATACAAGGTATAACTTAGAACATACTTAGGAATCCTAAAAGGTTCTGGTCACTAATTAAGCAGAAAACCAGTAGCAAACGGGTCCAGTGGAAATGACGTACAATAATTTAACTGCGACTGGATCGGATAGAGCGCACTTATTTGCTCAGTGTTTCAATACTAACAGTTATAAACAGGTCAATAATACTACTGTCCTTCCTGATGTTAGATCTGTAACAAATGGGTCTTTGACAATCGTAAGTACAAATACATTTGAAGTTCACAGCTTGCTAGTATCCCTTTCCCACTACAGAGCCTCCGGTTATGATTCTATTCCAGTTGTTTTTCTAAAGAATACAGCTACTTCTTTAGCTTATCCTTTAACTTTTCTTTTGAATTGGTGCTTTTAAGAAGCTTCTCTCCCCTCTATGTAGAAGAAGACCAACATCGTACCCATCCCAAAGTCAGGTAACAAATATTTGGTCACCAACTACAGGTCTATATCCCTTTTGCCTGTCTTGTCCATCATCTGTGAAAAGATCGGTAAGGATAGGCTATTAAAATTTACTTTGCCGTACATCCATCCCGCTCAGCATGGATTTCTTCCTGCCTCACCAATCTGTCTATTTTTCAGTCACACGCCATTAGTTGCCTTTCTAAAAATACACAATTTGATGTCATATACTTTGATCTTACAAAAGCTTTTGATTCGATTAGTCATGCTCATATATAACATAAACTGTCTCACAGGTTTAAAATTCACGGTCAATTCTTCTCCTTAATTAAATATTACCTAACTGACCGCCAGCAACGTGTTGTTCTGTCTGGGGATGCTTCTCAGTGGTATACTATTACATCTGGGGTACCACAGGATTCCGTCCTCGGACCCTTGCTTTTTGTTCTATTCATAGACGACCTTATGGACCACTTCACTGAATCTTCAAGTAACATTCTTATGTATAGCGATGACTGTAAACATTTTAGAGAAATTAAAACTCTTGATGATATAACGCAACTGCAGTCGGATATTGGAATTTTCTCTTCTTGGGGCAATACATGGCAGCTAAAATTTAACACTGATAAATGTACTACACTCACAATTAGCCTTAAGAAATGTCCTCTTCAAAGTTCGTATCATTTTTAGACAATCTCTTTTACCAAAATTTTATCACATAAGGATCTCGGTGTTTTGATCGACTCCAATATGATTTTTGAAGTTCATGTTACAATGTCTACTAAAAAGGCCATGAAACTTTTAAGTTTACTTTAAAGATCCGTTGATTTTAAGGATCATACAGCTCTTAATTTATTTTGCAAGAGTTACGTATCTACTACGTACCTTGAATATTGCTCTCCTATCTGGGCTATGGCGCCTCCCACAGTGCTGGCCAAGGTTAACAGATTTTTGAACTTTTTCTTGGCTATTGTTCGCTTTCGTGTCCCATCCACATACAATTCCAACAAACAACAACTCTTAGAAGTCCTTCATGTTGAACCTCCTTTAACACGTATATATTTGCATAACTAAATACCTCTAAAGAATTGTTAATGGTCATTCCAGATCTTCCGATATTCTTCAGGAGTTGTTTTTCCGAGTTCCTGTTAGATCCACTCGCAGTAATGACCTGTTTGCTTTGCAAACACCCAGGCTTGCTATTATACAGCGTTCCCTAATTTATAGATTGCCATCTCAGTATAACAGAGTTTCAAACTCTCTTGATTTTGCTTTACCATATAACCATTTTTTTAAAAAAAATGGTATCGATATCAGATTTAAGTTGAGGTAATGATTTTGTCTTTCTTTATTTTTTAATATCTTCTCTGTTAATGTGTTTGTTCATTTTTACCCTTTTTGTATTGATTGTTAATCTTTATTGTTTGACAACTCAGTGTAAAATGGTCATTAGTGCTGTATCTGTGTTCTTGTTAATAAATAAATATTATTCCATTTGGTTCAGACAACATCCTGTTTTTACAGAAACTCCAATAAGCCTTCAGTTAAGCTGTGGTTGGTACACGCTAATAGCCTTTGTAATTCATAGGAAAGTGTTTTTATGGACTCTCGAGAATAGTTTCTCGTCTGTAATATCTGGATCAACATGGATTAATTTAGCGATGAAAAGGGCCACTTTTGCTTCTTACTTCCCAGTATATTTATCAGATTTTGGACATAATCTGTCTTGCACTACTACTCTAGAACCATAATCTCTATCTGTATCAGATTCACAGAGTTGATCTGGAAAACGATAATCTTGGAGAGAATTTCCCGGCCGCATTCTATCCTTTGGCCTTATCCTGCTCCGATATTTCTTTGTCTAAGACCATTTCGCTGTACTCCTTCGCTTTAGAGTTTATGGTTGAAGATTTCGGACTTTATTTTTATCTGCTTTATTTCTTTGGTGTTCCTCTCCGCATTATACTCAATCACCTTTTCTATGTTCTTCATATTCTGCTCGATCTGCTGTATATTCTTCTTTACTTCAGTTTTGATCACCTTTTCTATTATCCTGATATTCCCTTTCACGTGGGTTTCTATGCGTTGCATACCTTCAATATTCTTCTCCCGATCAGCCTCAACTGCTGCAAACGTGCTATCCGTATCTTCAATATGAGTGGTTAGTTTCTCGTTAAAAATATGCATGTTCAGTTTCATTTTGTTAAAACTGGATTGGCATTGTTTTCGGTATCCGTCTTCCCAATGTCAGTTTTTAGTTCGCCAAATTTCTGCTCTTGGTCTTGTTTTAGATCTTTGAATTTCTTCTCTTCCTTGCTAAATTTTCGAACCATATCGCCAATTTTCTGGTCTAGGCCGCCGAACTTCTGATCTTGATCTTTATTCATGTAGCTAAACTTCTGATCTAGATCCTTCTTTAAGTTGCTGAATTTCTGGTCTAGTAATTTCTGCAGTAATGAAATGCTGATAGCCTCCTCTTCCTTCTCGGTAAGTTAAATTGCGGTCCCTGTTGCTTCCTGTTCTCTTGGTTTCGTCTTCCTTGCTTATTTCTGCCTCTTAACTAGCCCTGGTACTGCTTCTCGTGAGGACCATCTCACCCAACGCCTCTGGTCTAGGATACAAGTGCTATCACATTCTATAGAAACCATGTAAGTATTTACTTTGTTATTCATTGTAGTGGTCGACAGCAAATTAATTCCAGTTGTTATGTTGAACAAGTTAGCTCCATATTTGGAGCGACTACAAATTTATCAATTTGAATATATGTATTAACTAAAAGTTAATTTGTTTCTATTGCTTCTATTTGAACACTTTTGTAAACAATCTGGCTAAATAAGTTATCGATCGTTTCGATAAGTTAGTAGTTTTCCCTTAAATTGTCTTCAATTTTTCACTTTTTCTAGCACTTCCTAGCGTAGCTTTTGAATTTGCATTGTAGAGTTTGTTTGTGTTTACTCTGTATTGTTTCTTAAGTCTCCATATTTGAGAAATGATTTTCTAACGAACTTACTCGTTCGTCTACTGTTGAATCTGCTTCATTATTTATTATGTTTCTATCGGAACCATTCTTGACATTTTCTGCTGCTAAAAGGGAACTAATAGAATTATTTCTATTCATTCATTCTAGGACAGGTTGTATGAGATATCCATTCATCACGAATAATGAAACTAGATCAAATTTATCCCTATGCTCTATATACAACATGATTTAATATTGCAATCGTTACGGTGTTATTCATTAAATATAACATATCGGCATTTGGAACAATTTAATTTTCATAACTGATTTTTTGTAGTAATTGTAGTGGCACCAGATTATACTGGGAGCCCCTTTACAGACATTTCCCAGTTTGTGTGAGGATTGATTTAGACATTACTATGTATGACTTTTCCACGATAAATCTCTCCGTAGAGATGGACTATGTGAATAGGTTGTAAAGGTGTAATACCAAACACGCTTAATGAATTATTTAATTGGACTCATGGTGTTTTATACGTTGTACTTTTCTGTTAAGAAAGCTCGTTTGTAATGACACTTAAGGCGTCAGTGATGACACATTTTTTTTATTGCTTTAAGTCACCTGGTCCTATATACCGCCATACAGCGTAGACTTATTTTGTTGCGCAGCCTTACTAAAGTCCAACTTTTTGTAACTGCGTTTATATTCCTCTGCTACGAGAAGTATTACTAATCAACGCTCTGCCACTATTAACTTGCTTCATGATTTGGATATATAAACCACCTTTTAAAAGTTTATTTAGCCTCCGATAATAGACGCACAGAGTCATCTTCGGCATCATGGACAAACTGATCTCTCAATATAACAGTACCCATAACATGTAGCTTGTTCCATGAGAGTCCTAACATAGTCTGCTACAGATTGCATAGCTGTTTGCCTGCTCATCTGGAACTTATAGCTTTGCTCAATTTCATTGAATTTTACTTCAAATAACTCTTCTAACGTTTATAACACAAAACGATATCTCTATAATAAATTCTGAAGCAAACGAATCTGTTAATGCCTCATCTGATTATAGAGTGACGGATTTTCTACTTTATTTTATTGTCTGAGCTCTTCATAATGGTCGAAGTGCTCAAGATACCATTCAATGTTTGTGTTATGTACGTTTAGAGTCTCTAAAGCCACACTTGTAGTTATCACCTTACGAACATTATCAACTGCATTATTGAAAAATTACGTAATGAATACAACTACAGATCCACCAAAAATTCTTATATTACAAGCATATATCAAACGCTCAATATACATGCTCTACGAGCTAAAATTAATTATAACAGATCATCGATAATTTCAACCTATGTATTGGCCCAACTTCCAATAGCAACACGATCATATTAAAACATTTTCTGATATATCTGCACATATGACCTGAGTCATAGTTGCCTAAAGGTCTTAAACAAATTCAATTCAAATTTATTCTTTATTCATATGCGGTATTTCCGGTATCTATCCTTAACTCTGAGACTGACTAAAGAGGACAATTTGTACCAGCTAGATTATAAATAATTCTTAGTTATGAAACTTTATGTTCTTGTATATATTTGTAAATTCTTTTCAAAATGTCATAAGATCTTAATAAGATTAAGATTTACTAACATTGTATATCAATGTATTCTGATTAAGATTTTAATATTATATGTCTAAGTGTGGCTCCATCGGTTTCAGATATATTATAGTTGTCTCATTCATTGGCGATAGTATAATTAGAAAATCAAAAGTAATAATAAACGCCTTAGAAATACATATGTTGCAGCAGTGACTAAATGGACAATTGATACTATATCAAACTTGCCCGTAGGAAATAGGAATGTTTACGACCACAAGATGATGTCTGAAGCCGTAGGTGGTGTGCTTCTATCATTAACAATTAGTCTCTTATTTGTTACTGCATCCTGATTATAATTAGTTTACTATGGTTTCGAAAGAGAAAGCTCATTTTCCAAAGTTTTAATTACTAAAGGTCTGTGTCAGCATTAAAACGGACATTAAAACTCATATTTGGCGATTTATCAAATTAGGAAATGTTAAGGGAACTTACACAATTCTTGAAATGATCATTGAGAGTAATTTTAAAATTGCCTATAGTTGTATTTAAACTGTTTCTTGCAATTGAGAGCTTTCTTACAAAACTTGGTATCTACAAAAACCTGTTTTTTAGGAGAGCTTTTTTTTATATAAAATACTCCCATATTTCAACATCTATTTACTGTTTTTCATCACGTTTAGCTTAATTGTGATAGAGCCATTCGATTCACCTGGTTCCAAAACATTAGGATATGTTAAACCCCGAAAATCGACAAGAATTCAGATAGAGAGTTTTGTGAAAACGCCCATCAATTACTAACAAGGAACAAGGAAAGGCCGACTACCTACCTTGACACTTTCGTATGTTGTAGAGTATGTACGCAGATGAAACCAAGCCAAGTCCTAAGCTTATGTGTTGTGATCTGACGTCATAGTTCATGACGTCATTCGAAAGTATTGTCTTTTCGTTTGAAGTTACTTGAGTATTATAGTGTTTGTTCTTGTCTTTTTCTTTTAAGAAAGAATATAGCTTTTTTCTGTTCCTTTTTCAGTATATAGTTTGATGACATTGTTTGGAACTCAGAAGTAATTATAGTAAATAACAAATGTTTTTCGTCTAAGGACTTTAGATCAGGAAGGAATAGACTGATGCTGATATATGGAGATCAACAAGGAGAACAGATTGAAACAGGAGAACGTTTGGTATGTAAGGTTCTGTTTATAAGATGTTATTTGTCCAATTGTGCAATATCAGAAAATGCGTCAGTGGTTAGATTTACAAACAGAAGATGACCTAAGCTCTCGTATATTTCTTCGATCAACAGATACCTATGGTTGCAATAAATTGTTTCTTTGAATTGATTCTAGTGTTTTCATGGTACTGCTATTTTTAGTAGGTATGAGATTTATAAAGACTGCATTTCTCTGAACGGGATTGTGGCTATTCTGATCGATTGATATTTGTTCAATTTGTACACATAATTTATACTAGAAAGATATAATAAATCAAGTATTACTTTAATAAGGAGTTTTAAGGACTTTCCTCATAGCCCTTAAAAGTTATGTATACATGATGTTACACATACCACTAGGATTTTCAAATGACTCTGATAGGTTAGCCTTTCATCCCTGTTCTACGGATATATTTGCACATTGGCTCAAAGGATTGTGGTATGTGGCAAACACCAGCTATAGCAGACACAATTTAACACAACAAAATGTTTCGGAAATATTACTGTTTACCAAATTGTTCTAAACCCTCTCCGTTTCTCTCACCCATGATACAGCTGATAACGAGAATTTTCGTCGTGTAGTGGTTCTAACGCATTGAAGTTTCCTGTAATATGCCATAAATACTTATCTGAATAAAGACACTTTCATAAATGCAAAATCACGGATCTGTAAAATATTGACGTTTATCTGCTTCTCTTTGAGAAAATATTTACCAAAAAGTGCTAGTGTGTGAAGAACTATGAAAATTGATGCCAGCATCTAATTGAAAGTAAACAAACTAACAGTTCTTTTCTAAAAATACAATTGGATAAGTACATACATACTTGTCTTTCACGCGTATGTATGTACTTATACTGGAAAACGTATGACATTTGTCACGATTGTTTTGTAGATTCGTTCCCCCCAGGTATGTTAAATTGTTTCGTTTGTAGTCATCGGGGAAGAAAGAGTGAATTTATTTTCAATTTGTTGTCAGAGCCGCCGAATATACAATTTGGGAAATACAACTTTGAAGTAGGTGTGGCTGGCCTTAAGCCGCAATTCTGGATTTTGGTGTACTAAGCGAAGTATCTGGGTAATCACTACTGATAGTAATACACTATTTAAGAGTATTCGTATTCTCGAATTTGTATAACCTCATGTACGAAGGAACACTACAAGGAAGTCTATCCATTTGCCTTGAAATTTCGTTATGGATAATATTGAACTGGATCATTTCATATTGTCTGCGAATTAACGACAATTTAAGTTTTGCTGTCGTAAAGGGTGAATCTGCTTCATGTTGGAATTTGCCTAACGCAGAGGTTTGTGTGGAGGATATAATATTGGCTATCAAAGCATCTGTTATATATATTAAGCTTACCCTTATTTATCTTCAGTATAATAGCGAATAATCTTGTGATTTACAGTAATCTAGAATTTTACTTGCGGAGAATTTCCAGGTCTGGAAGCCGGAGAATTTCCAGTAACCTACACTTTACATTCCTTTATCGGATCATTAGTAGCTTAGTTTCCATACGTTTTCTACATTTGTTATCTCAATTAGTTAGGATTGGTGAAAGTGATAAAATTCAGATCTTCTTAGACGATATTATTCCCGAATTGACAAATCTGTGGTAAATTCATGTGAGACCACGTGGACGATTGGATCCCTTTGTGTGAAATTTTGTAAGGATATTTCGGGCGGATAGCAGAATAATGTATGCTCTAATATTGATCATTTCTACTTTAATTATAAATATGTCGTTCGTTCGGAATTAAAGAGGAGTCCCAAGACCAGCGTGATCGGGTTTGAACCTTCTTTCAAAGCACGTGTCTTGGAAAACGAGATCCACCATTTTGCGATTCGGCTAATCGCGTGTTTGTTAATGCCTTTTGGAACGATTACCTTTGATGATTAATAGTTCTCAAGCATACATGGATCCAATTTCTTGTAGGCATTCCTGGAGGAAATTAATACTTAAATGACATGTGGAAATTACGATCAGGTTATGAAGATTCGAATTGTTAAACAAACTCTAGTTTCTATGATGTGTATTAAATGCAAAATGTATATTCATTTGGTTCGATTGGTTTCAGATTTGTGTTATAGAAATATTCGACGTTATAGAATATCAGTTTAAATAAAAAAAGCTATTATTGCAATGTAAGTTGAGAATTATTTGTATAGAACTCTATGTTAGTTTTTTATTGTTCATTACATATTTTTAAACAAAGGATTTCAAGCATTTTTGTTCAAGGTTAATTGATATTTATTCCTATTATCCCTAGCGAGTGCAAATTATTTGTAGGGTCTTACGTAAGGGCCCCGCCTTTGTAACAAATCACCAGATATATTTCTTTGCTGTATGATATTTTCTGTTAACCAAATGGGAAAGTTGTCTTGTTCGCAAGAAACCTTAATTACAGAAATTTTCATCCAGTGGAGAGGAAAATCGAAGGAGGTTTGCTACACATTGTAAGTAGCAAAACCCAGAAGAACATTTTGTTTCAGTTTAGAAGAGAGTGCAAATGTTATTGCTGTGTTTACGTTGGAAACGACTAGTTTCGTCCCTACAAACATACAGAAAAATGAAGATTAATTCCGTCTCACACACCTGCATACATGACGTACGTTGTGTATTGAAATAAGGTTAGTAGTGAAAATTTTAAGTTCCATTATGTGTAGAATATTACAGATTATTATTATTATTATTATTAATGATAATAATAATAATATACATAGAAACAACAACTTGTGGTAGTGGTAGTAGTAGTAAAATTATGATGAATGATGGAAAGAAAATGTCACGTTTTGTGATTTCTGCATGAGATTTTCACTACCAAAGTGAAAGTGTTCGTTTATAACGTACGATTGCACACCATCACACATTATCTGTTCGATTTGAAATTGATACACATAGATCGCAATCAAAATTGACTGCTAATACCTCATTGTTTGCGACACTTGCGTTGGTGAGAAATGAAGTGCAGGTGAATCAGACTCGTATCCCGTGACAGGCATGTATGACATGAAGTGTACGTAACTTTCAGAGACTATTACGAAACTTCTTGTAACTCCGGTTATAAGAGTTGCGAAACTTAAGACTTAGAATATTTTAATCTGTTCTCATATTCTACATCCTGTGAACGTTCCAATGTGATACTCGTTGGGACGTTCGTGGCCTTCCCTTATAAGCATTCCTTCACTTCGTTGTGGACTACCTTTGAATAAAACAAAGTTAGCTAGATCTCTCTTGTATCTGATTTCTCTAGTTCATTTGGTACTTTCCTCATCTTCATGATAGGATGTTAAGTTTACAAGTTTCTGAATTAGTTATTTACTTAAATTGCTCTACTTACTAACTATCACTACTTTCTTCCAAGGTAATAAGATAATCAATATTGAGCACTTCTTCATTAATTTGAGTTCAATGAAATTTTATTGATCGCCTTTAGGTATCTTTGGCTCAGGCTGTTATACTACTTTATATTTAATATGATTTAAAAGCATGCATTAAAGATTTTTTGTATACTTCTATTAGATCATATATGACGATTGGTCATTCGGATTTTCGTTCTTTTGTAAAACGTGTCAGTTTCTCATGAGCGATAGGAAAAATTAAGTTATAATTATATAACTAAACATACATTTAATTCATATGGATATATAATTTGCCAGACGGATAATATGCATATATTTCTCGCCTCACTTAGAAATAAATATTATTGTTTTATTTCCAATTTTCATCAATTAAATTTAATATAATGTCTATGCCTATGAAGAGTTTTTACACTACTTTATAGTTAGTCGTTTATTTCAAATATGGTTAAAAACTAAATTTATTTTACATACGGTAAATATAATATACATTCCATTTAGTGACATATACCCTGTGAGCTCATCTTGTTCTAACAAAACTAAACAATACTCACCGGTAAAATTTCCTTAGATTCCTCTAGAATAGAACGCGTAATTACCCTTTTTAGCCACGATGTTACTGAATTCACGAAAAATCACTTTATCTCTGGCGAAAAGGGAAACTTATATGATACGAATGAAATGTGAGAAAGAGTGAGCCCGTGGGGTTTCTAAACCGTTACTTATATTCTGTGTTCCATTCCATCCACGTTCTTTGTGCACAAACTATAAATAATGCAGCAAGAACCTGCCTGCGGAAAGCCAGCCCTGTTTGGTTCCAAGTTTATTATACGCGGATGATTTATAGCCATTTCAAGGGCTTTCACACTGAAGATTCCCGGAACTCAGCTACGTAGTCGATGCAGTGATTAATGAAGATCGGAAGGAAAAGTCAACAGAACAAATGTTTATAATCCGGGCCACAAGCCATTCCATGAATGAATGAGTGAATGAATGAATGATGGGAGATAAGTTCCAGACTAAATGACTTTTTTGTATAATGTCCGCTGCTCTTCGACCTGGTGTATATAGTACAAACAGAATGAAGAAAGGTGACCATGCTTCTCACTTTCAAAATATTCAAAATGAAAGCACAACGAAGCTATATACGTATTTCTTTAAACACTTCGTGTTACACTGAGCTATATATTATTAGCATGATACGATAGCAAAACTGCAAAGAAACAGAATTTATACATACAAAATATATACAGTACAGTCAAATATTATCATATGAAGATCAGAAAACGATGCAATTCAGTATTATCTTAGCAAGATCGGAGAACAAATTAAAGTATTACTACAAACAAGTGCAGCGAGGAGCTCCTGTGACAAAAACTACCCATACTTCATGCTGAGCTATCATCATAGCTTCAAGTGACATGACTGGCCGTAGTCGCGAAGCAACTGGTCCTATGATGAATGTCCTAGGAGTATTCAACTGGATTCAAACCTGGTGAACTCATTGTCTGTAACCATTGAAAACAGGATGTGGGCCTATTGTGATTTTCCATAAAATCATCCTCAGTAAAGTAATGGTGTCAAGCGCAATCATCCATCAGGAAAATAAATTTCACCTACATGCTGGCGAAACGACCATATACTGCCAAAATTTCGTCATGATACGTAGTAGAAATTAAGTTTTGTTCTCACATCCATGTAATTTCGTGCAGAAGAATTCCCCATCAAGCCGAGCCCGAAGCATAAACTCGGTGGCCCGGTCCAAAATGTGCTATTGCCCCGGTGAAATAATTATTTCATTTCTGGTCCTGAAACAATCATTCCATACCATCTCCATAATGGTCAGAAATGATGACGTTGAAAGGACTAAACCTTGTTCCCTGTTATCTCCAGGTGAGGAACTGCTGAGAATCAGAGTGTGATTTCGACTCTGTTCCAGACAACTTGTACTTTAAAGGTTAAAGGCACATATTCTGTCGATTCCCTTGGAGATAAACCTCTTTTTCCTACACTTCTTTGTCGGTCGGGTGGCCGAGCGGTCTGCGGTGGTAGGCCATCGGTTCTAAAGTCCCGGATTCGAGTCCCGGCAGGTGCATGGGTGTGGATTTTATCAACTAAAGGGCGAATCGTGGCGGGCCGAAATTCAGTAAGTAGACTGGCCCATATAAATATAAAGATTAGGCTACATTTCTTTATATAGTTTGATGAGATATCTGCCTTACAGTTGCACCCACGAGGTTGACACTTGATGTTGATTATGGTGTCTTACGTTGATCACCAAATAAAGATCTTCCTTGAAGATACACATAGTAATTCTAGAGCATAATTGAATCGGCAGTTTGAAGAAGGAAACAAATCCAAAAATCTGTTTTGTGGGTAATTAAGAAAAACTGTATAACATTTTTATTATTTGCTCAAAGGAAACAATATTTTTACTGAATATTCAGAACGGTATTCTGGTCCTTGCGTACTGCTCAGACAGTTTACAGGTATTGTATTATTTCCTGTAGAATTAGAAAAAAAGTTGTTGGATTTATATTCTTCTTCAAACTTATGGAAAAATGTCTGCACATTTGTAAATGATGAGACGTAAGTATGGAAAAATCGACCAGAAAATGAAGAAAAGCGCAATAAAAACCTTCAAATGATTGTTTTTTTTGTTGTTTTTTTTACCAGAGATATATATGCGCAATGAACTCTAAAGTTACAAGTAAGTAATGAATTCAACATTTTTCCCTCCTCCCCATAGACAGAAATTTCGGGCTACAAATGTGCAAAACTGCTTTTATTCCGTAACAGTGATAGCAATAATTGCTATATGTAAATATGTTAACAATAGCAGCTAAAAATATCAGTTTATAAAATATTGTATCTAAATGTGAGCATTTATTCCCGTCTGTGAAAAAGCAGTTTAAAACAATATTTTATAATAACTTATTATTGACCTGTATCCTATTATGTGTGCAGTAGAGATATGGACTAAGGTAGTTTAGTTCATACTAAACATGTTATAAAGCTATCCTATATAATTATCGGAGCTTGAACTAACTGCTGGAGAGGAAACAGTATATAAAAACACAATTAAATCAGGAAAGTATAAAACGGTGGGTACGGGGGTTGGGGAAGCGTAATTCAGTTTCATGCTGAATTACTATAATATTTTACGCGTGATTTTAAATAGGGTGTTTATGAACTATACCGACGAAATTCTAGAGGTGATTTCTCCCATCAAAACAAGAAGAGACTTTTCGAAATTTGCATAGTTTCGGAGCTATAGGTTGCCGAGAATGTGGGAAAATGAACTTTACAGCTTCATATTTCTATTACACGAACAGTAGAGCTGAGGCGGCATGGTACCGTCCAAGACTTAAAAACTACACTACCCAAAAATGTATATTTCAAACTTCCGCAATGAGCGCGCAAGGGATTCCCCCAAATGAATTAGAGGATTCTCAGAAAATCTCAGAAGTAAAGGCGGGTCGAAATGAACATGAATGGGACGGTTTCCCACAGGAAATAATAATTTGTTTGTTCCAAGTCGATATTTCAAGTAGATTCCATACACCGAACGATTTTGTTTTTAAAAAAGTAGTGGTTGCATAACAAGTAGGAGTAAAATTTATAACTTTACCAAACGGTGGTTTATTTATTTGATATCAAAGAGATTGAATATCATTGCCCAATTATATGATATGAATGACTATGTTATCTTTATTCACACGAGAAGTCGTTTAATTCATGCTCATTTTGACATAGCTTATCTTTAGAAATATTCCGAAATCCCCTGCTTCTTTTGGGGAATCCCTTGCGTGCCCATTTCGAAATTTTGAAATATGCACTTTCAAATGGAGTAGGTTTAGAGTTTTTGAGAATACTATGCCGCATCAGTTTGTTGTTTTTGGTGATAAAAATATGAAACTCTGAAGTTCACTTTCTCACGCTTTCGGTCACCTGTAGCTCTAAACCTATGCAGATTTCTAAAATTTGTCAGAGGAACTTTCGTCTTGTTTTGATGTGAGGAATAACCTCTAAAGGTTTGACAAATGTAGTTCATAAACACTCTGTATATACAACGTGCCCCAGACACATAGTGGATCTCCATCGAGAGCCTGTGGTCCCCTTCCAAAACGAATTTATAGATGCGTGCCTCATTAAACGTAAGAAGCAAGTGGCAAAATCGAAGACCCGGATCTAGGAGAACGCAAAGGGGTATTTGCCTCTATGCGCAACCGGTTGGGAGGATTTAGGGTGTCTTTTCGATATAAATGTGTTAGATTTAACGGGCGGCAGAGGTACGAGACAAATGACTGTGCCCGAGGCGGGCACAGTATTTTGTAGATCCAGTAGGGTCTACAGTTTGTCTATCAGTTTGTCAGAATTTCATTTCTAGTCCTATCAGTTTGTCAGAATTTTATTCTTGTCTGTTTTCAATATATATATTGAATGTTAAAATAACACCCATTACTAAAAGGTAGCTGTGCATAAAATTAGCTTTATTTTATAGAGAATCAAAATCTCATATTCAAAGAAAAGTAAAACTGTTTTCAGTTAAAACAATCATTCGTTTTCATCTCTGTCTAATATAATTGATTTTCAACGAGAATTGTTCTTTGAGACTCAGAGCTCACAATGTCTGGTGACGTCAAGACCAAAGTGTAATGCTTCGCTTAACAGTCCTAAGAGCAATATTATAATCTACAAGATCTGTAGTCATATTTCGTCTCATTGAACAGACCGAAGTTCATATTCGTTCAGCATATCATATATCATAGAACAAGCTGTTCAAGGTACATCAAGAACCAAAGTTTAACTCGGTTCTGATTGGCCCTGAGGAGGCTCGCCCTCCTCCATGGGCCTGTGTTAATGATATGTGATTGGCTGAGAGGTATCATTTGATACCTCGAGAAGAGAAGTGAGAAGTCAGACGTAGAAGTAGAAGAAGAAGAGAAGCGGTGGAAAGTAAAAGCTTGTCTTCGGCTGTGTTCGGAGATCATCGTCAATGTTCGCTTCACAATAACTTAGAGCAGTTTGCTAGTCTTCGGTTTTGGTAATGAACTTTGGTGTGCGTCCATAAAGTTCAGATGGCTAAGTTCGGCTCTGAACTCTCCGAAGAAGGGAAAGCTGCATTGGTTAAGAAGAGAGAAGAAGGCTTTGTTCTCATAGGCATCTTGCTGTAAGAAGTTGGAATGAAGTTTCACCTCATCTACTTAATCTCCTCATCAAAGTTGGTTCATCGTCGCAGTAACAAAAGGTATGAGATTTTGGGTTTTCTTCTGTATGTTAGCCGTCTTAAGTTCTTATGCTCGCCACGTCCGTCATACTGTGTTATTGTTTAGTAGGTAGTATGTACTCATGCATGGCTGTTATTGTCGTCAGCTTGTTTTCAATCGAAGTAGATTTCTTTCTTGAAGCCCCAATAGAAAGCCGACAAAACCCCGGTCTTTCTCATCCAAATCCCTGTCTTTTAGTTGTAAGATTCAAGTACTCTGCAAGTAGGTATTAGGCTTTATTTGTGTAACATTTATGACAGAAAGCACTCCCAGACATGTAAAAGAAATGCACTATTAGTGTCGCAGTGCGTAAGTAACAAAATTTACAGCTGAGGTACGTCACCCGTTCTAAGTTCACCACTCCACGGTGGAAACAATTTAACATGGTACAGGTTTCGGTTTTTTGAACACCTTTTTTTTTTCAAAATTAAGTAACGATGACGTTTATATTTTTTCTAAGAACATTTTTTTTTCTTCCCGTTTTTGTTTTACTCACGTTGTAAACAAGTTTTCATTTTGGAGAAAGGGATTTTATGCAATTAGATCTCCTCTCACGTGTCTTTTCTGATTATTAGCGTCAACAATTTTATGTTGGAGGAACGCACGTGCCTTTTTATCTCTTTGCTTACGTCAACATTTTCTCTCGCGTACGCTAACTTCATTATATTTATTTACATAGTATTTGCCAATAACTCGAGCACAGGCAAAACAAATTCCAGATTTTGAATTTCTTTCTGATCTTGAAACTCCAAAACTTTCTCCAGAAAGAACCGTCATGGAACCAACTTTCTAGAAGCTATGGCCACATTCAATAGATTTGCTAAAATTCTGTGCCGACACGCCAGACCGAATCGATCGCTTCTTTCAAGAGTTTGAAATATATAGCAAGACTCAGAAGTGGTTCGCGGCAAAATAGAAGGAAATGCTAGCCACATGTCTAACTGATACAGCAAAGTATTTCTATAATTTGCTACAAATTGACCCCACTTTCTCTGACAAAACGTACGATGACATAAAGTATCTTGTTAGTAAGTTTCGCGCCATGTCGTTGCCATTCAAATTGACGATAGAATAAGAAATCGCAAACAGACAATCATGGAGACCCCGTATCAATACGTAATCAGCAAGGGTAACATGATTTGTTTCCTTATTCCTGCCGTAACAGAACATTAGTT
>JAGDQP010026800.1:0-25564 GCA_022664845.1 Lepisma saccharinum
GTTCTTTTCTATATGTCATTCAAATTTCAAGTCAATGACTCTATTCGTTAGCTTGGTAGAAAGAAATATGTAGAAAAGTTTCCGCAAGTGAAAACTGTCGTCTTGCTTTCGGACCCTGCTGGTGAACAAAACCTCAATTCGACTATGATCAAGTTTTGTTCATGGTTCACTAATGTTTTTGGCGTAGAACTTCTTCACATGTTTTCCGTCAAAGGTCAATTATTTAAACAGTGCGACAGAAACTTGGTCTAGTCAGATCACACATAAAAACAAGTGAATTAGCCCGTCTCCGGAAAAAAGACATTCTTTCGATTGAAAGCGAATGGCAGAAATTAGTGCCGTAGCTAGAACGGTGGACAAAATGTTTCGGCGGCCATTTTGAATCGAAGATGCCGATTTTTTTCAAAATGTAATATTTTCTTAAACTACTCTTGATAATACGCCTTTATGCCAAATTTCGTATCTCTAGCTCAAAAGGTGTTGAAAATGAATTTTTGAGGTCCGCCATTTTGGATCCAAGATGGAGTCTTTGGAGACATTTTGTAATATTTTCGCAACTTACTGCTGATGATGTAACGTCATACCAAATCTCGTTTTGCTATATCTAACCGTTTAGGCTGTGTATTCTATGAAAAATTCATTTTGGAGACCATGTTGGATCCAAGATGGCGACTTTTTCAACATTTTCTTAATCTACTAGAGATGATATACCGTCACGCCAAATATCGTTTTTCTGGCTCCGGTCGTATATGCTGTGTAATGTGTTCCTTAAACCTTGGCGTTTTTAGGTGCGACATAGTAGTTCTTGCAGATTGATTTTTTTTTTCAGTCTCAAGAACAAAGAGATTCTATCTTTGAGACTATGAAATCTTTCATTGCCGGAAGAAGGGCATATAACATACATACACAATTCTCACTACATTTTTATGTAAACTTTGAATTCTATCAGGTTAGTAAATAATTTTCAAACCTTATTCTATGTTCTTTATACGCGTACTGGTGTCAACGATATAAATATTATTTCAAAAACTTCTTGGCAACATTCAGCCTAAATCCTTACCAGCTGTTTACCGAAAATGCATTTTTGATCTATGTGCCCTTCTTCCGGCAATGTCCTCAATTTCTTAACTCCTTAAATGTAATTTGAATATTTATTCCAAAAAAATATTTTGTGTCCCATCTTTAATTCCGTATAAACAGGTTTGACAGAGTAACGAAAACGCCTAACCAGATACGAATGAGAACTTTTCATTCTAACACTGCGAATGCGTTCATCGTTTGATTTAAATCCAATGGTGAAACAGTATAAAAGTCTGTTTGTCGCCATGGCAAACGGTTGATGTGTATATATAGTAGTATTAAATTAGATATTCACAACCTATCAGAGAACTGCTAAAGATTCCACTATTTGGAGCCTTCTACTTGCATTGTTTCTAGTGTCTGGTGTTTCGCGATGATTGATCAGGGTCTGAGATGTGCCGTGAAACTAGAAAGGTTGAGAACCAATGATCAACAATAACAGTGTCGAAGGTAATGACAAAATACATAGCACTGAGCAAGACAGCACTTGTCAAGACGTACAGAGATCGAAAACAAGCATCTATTTGAACACAACCTTTTAAGATTATAGACGATTATGTCAACTATGGCAAACAATTAGAAGTTTACTGTAGATATATGAGGAGAGAATTCATATTTCAATCAGCAAACCTGTTTTCACAAGAAGTTTACTCATAGTGGTCATCGGTCAAATTATAATTGACAAAACCAGAAGGAACAGGAGTACACGCTACTAGACAAAGACGATGGAATCAGAACTATAATCATGGATCGTTGATATTTCGAAACGTGTCATATAGTCGGACGCATTATCGTTCATACTATTCACGACATTGGGTAAAGTGTATCTGAGAGGAACACCCACGTATCTATTCTAAGGACTGTGAAAATCCAACTGCGAAATTTGGCAGTAAATACGTTACGATGTTTGCGACATTGTGGTATCTTACCGCTCCGATAAATGCACTAAAGAGTACCATTAGGACCACTTAATTCAGCGACAATTTCTCCAACCATCCAATACAACATGCAATCTTCCAAGATGACAATGTCTCTGTCTGCAAGGCATGTAGAATTTCAAAAGCATCTAGATTACATTCAAAAATCTCCAATAGCAACCAGATCTTAATATTATTGAATCTTATGTGCAGTGTTCCAAGTTAGAATGAGACACCGGTTCTCGCTTCCTTCGTCTCTCTAGTGACTTAAAAGAGTTTCTTCATAATGAGTGGGACAAAATTTTATTGGAGAGCATGCAAAACTTATATATTCAATCTGTACTGGTGCATCATGTTGAGCCAACTTGTAATGGCTCCATGTTAGCGAATATATTCATTTGAGTTTTATGTTAATTAAAAAGGTTCAGATTATGGGGAATGTGTAGAAAGATGCGTTAATGTTCATTTTATACATATTAAATAATATCTTGTTGTTCAATTAATGTTTTACGCGACTTTAAGCAAGTTGTACTGAACCCGATATGTTTATGTAGCATAATGCTGAAACATTCGTCTATAGATGGCATTACAGTAGCAGCTTTGAATTATATGCTAGCTCAAGCTATCATATGTTTATTGCGTAATCGTTTTACTGTTTAACCACAAATTATTGTTTTATGTCTTTAATTGAACACAGTAGAATATTGAGAATTATTTTAATTCATAATGTATGTTCAAGAAGCAAAATTACCAAGATATACGATGTACTTACTTACGGAAAAGGCGATCATTAGTTTTCGCAGGCACTTATCAGGCAAGTTGATGACAATCTTTTTGTATGTACCACCGTTGCCAGTCATTTTTGTAATCCTTCCCACGTACGTCATCACTCTGCACAATTTTCCAGCTGCTTTTGTCTGGATTTAGGGGTCAGACTTATCTAGCCCAGTACCTTCTTTTCGCGACTTATTCAGAGGATTTGCGTGCTTCCTCGCCCCCAAGCCGAAAGGGATCCACATCATGAACAGTCATTCCACAGAGACTGATCATCTTAACATCTAATATATTCAGGCACACGCAACGACAAACAGATCATCTTCTAGTGTAACATTTTATTGCACCCTTCAGACATGTCAGATCACCACCAGCAGCAAGAGCAACAAGGACACCAACATAACTTGTTATCCATTGATCCTCGTTCACCGCTATATTCAACATTAGTAGGAAGGAAAACATAACAGCAACGCAACATTGAAAAACAACCAACATCTTCACGACCACGATCGTCGACAAATCATCGATCAGGACACACATTACCGCAGTCACCACCTGCAAAAACACGCATACTATAAGCGATTCAGAATCAGACTCCGAGAGACAAATGGATATCACGAACCAACAAGACTTTCAACATCTTGCAAATGCAATGGCCGAAAAACTCCAATCTATTCATTCACACTAACAAAGTACGATCCAAAGTACTAACACGTAAAGCTTCTCTTGCAACAACTGACGAAACACATTCATCGATACAGTATCAGCAGAAACATCCCGAATCGGAACGGCATCATATTGCACTCAACAGATTTCTACTTTGCCAACACCATCAGAAACAAACATAGCTTTGAGATTTTAGGAAAGACAGCTAACTTGACACGCGTAGAGAACAAAAGCAACCGCGAAAAAGCACCACCACGCAAATAACCAACATTATTTGTTGTAATTCGAGGAGTAGAATCAACAATTTCAGATGAAGAAGCTGAAACAAGAGGGACAAGTAATTACCAAATTCATGCGGATAGAAACAAAAACAGGCGATCCAACATACATGATAGGGTCTTAACTAACAACCAAGAAACCACTGATGAACTTCTCACCCGAGGAGCATACATCTATAAAAGGTGATATACAGTATCGCCTCGCGTCGCACGCTCCACCTCCAATATCTACCAGGTATGAGAAATCAAAAATTCACAACGCTCACCCAGCAGCTAAATGTACCAACGAAACGAAATGCGGTTACTGCTTCACCACACACCCTACAGAAAACTGCCCAAACATGCAACAACCACCTAAATGCACAACCTGTAATGAAAACCACCCAACTTTCAGCTATTAGTGTAAAGTCAGACCTGCTCCTGAACCTGTGAAACTAGAATTGATAGTACCCATTCGCGCAACCGAAACACCTACACAATAAATCCCACTGATCACTTTTATGTATCAACCTATAACAATTGATCAACTTCTTACTTTCATAATAGTTGTTCTTCAAAAGATCCATCCATTTCAACGACATCACCTTCTAAATCAAAGCCAGTATACAGCGAAAACAACTCTTCATGTATCATTTAATGCCACCTACTCTGGTCCATATGCACATTTTCATCCAAACGCTCAAATAACAGAAGTCTAACTCAACCAGAAACAAACGGAAAATGTTACATATGATCATGGCTCTGACATTTTTGTTTATCAACATCTGGTCATTGCCAATACACAACCGATATTTGAACAGTTAGAAGAAGAAGTCAATGTGTTCACACTAAATGAAATATATCTTAAATCATCAGACAAATGTAAAACATATAGCTATCACATACTCCGTTATGATAACACAAATATAACACAGCGAGCAAATGGAGGAACAGCAATAGGCTTCTCTCCCAAAATCGCCTATCGCTAACACCTTCCTGATATATCAAACATATCAGAGCATATCATTACTACTCTATATTACCAACAGCTATATGTTACAATTGCCACCATCTATATTAGACCCGGACACGATCTCCCACATTCATTTTTCAGCTACAAATCTAACAACTAAAGAAATTACATTAACATGGCAGATAACATATACAGTCTGTCGGACAGGATAAAAAACAACTTCTACGACTTCATAGGTCTCCAAACCACAGGCAACATCCACCAACTTCCAAAATCAACACAACCATGTTCCAACACAACTCCTGACATAGTTATAACATCAACGAATATCAGTCACAAATGTACATTAGAAGTTCTGTACCTTATTGGAAGTGATCACGCACCGGTTAAGCTCACAATACAAACAAGAAACAGTAACAATCAAGCATACAATTTACAGCCTAGAACAGTATTACGCTTCGACCGCGCTGATTGGGATAAATATCGCCACTATATACAAACACACATAGAAACACTCAACCCTCCAGAAACCGAACTGCATCATACCATCGAAACGATAACGACTACTATTCAACAGGTTTCAGAGAAATATATTCCCACTAGTCAAGCACACAACTTTCGACCTATCCTACCGCCACAATACCTCCCACTCATCAAAAGCTCCAGAGAACTCTATAGAGACTACCAACGAACACAGAATCCATACTCTCTCAGATTGCATAGACAGTTACAGAGAACGGTTCATAACTATATAAAGCATACAAATTACTGCAATTGGTAACACCCTGTAAGAAACGGCACACCCTACTCAATACTGGAAAAGTTTCAATGTAATCACCAGCAAACACTCCAAACCGCATTACCCCTTACCGAATCACGCCAAGCACAGCACACCGATAAAAACAAAGCTGACACCTTCGTCGATCATTTACAAGGAACTTGCACTCCAAATATTCCTTTCAATACTTTACAACATCCAGCCGATAGAATTAACATAGCCTCCTCTCATCTACAACCAAATCACCACCATATCCTTCCTGATCATCCACTAACTGTACCCATAACGTCGGACGAAATCACACAAAGTATCACCACCAACATGAACTCAGCACTAGGAAATGACAAAATTATTTATCGCCATCTTAAAGAGTTTCCAATCATCCTCTTCCACTTGTTCGCTTCCATATACATTCATTCTTCGAACAGGTTATATTCTTCCCGATTTGAAAACATCTAAAGCTTTAATGTTCTTGAAACCCAACAAACCTCCTAATTCCGTCTCTTCCTATCTCTCAATTCAGCTAACACCAACCTTGTGTAAAACTTTAGAGATAATCTTTGTCAAACGACTTCACACACATCTACAAATCCCGTTTACACCAAGCAGGCTTCCGACCCAACTTCAGCATTTCTGACCAACTACTCCGCCTTACGAAACAAATAACCATCCACTACAATAAATCCCTCCCCTCCTGCCTTACCCTCTTTGATCTGGAAAAATCATTCGATAAAGTTTGGCACCGAGCACTCTTATACAATCTCAAACTATATCACACACCCATATCTTATTCCGCTTCATTTCTAACTTCATCTCCACCTAATAGCTTACATTAGAATCATTAATGGCCTATTCCACCCCATATTTCTTCATTGTGGAGTACCACATGGATCCGCTCTATCCCCACTCTTATACTAGGGATGGCCAGATCCGAATACTTTTGGATCCGGATATCTGGATCTCAGTGGATCCGGATATCCGAGATCTGGATACCCGAAACTCGGATCCGGATCCGAAAACCCGAAACTTTGGTTCGGATACGAACATCCGAAACTTGCTCACAAAGTGCCCAGGCGGCTGAGTGCATCTCAGAGCGTAATTATCGAAGCATTGAAGAAAAGTCTTCAGCGTCCTGTCCGAAATTTGAACCCGAGCCTCCTGATGGTCTGATACACTACCAGTTAAACTACATAGAAAATGAAAACCTTGCTGAAATTTCTTTGAGAAGGTCTCTGTGGTCGAGAGTTCTGAAGCATTCGACAATCGTCTCGAGAGGTTTCAGATTAGAATTTCCTGGGGAATGTTTGTATTTTTTCTAATTTCAATAAATGCCTGGCACTTACAAAATCAGAACGACCCGAAGTCAATAGTTAATAAAATGGCCTAAAAAATTATCAGAGGTTTAAATTTTGTATCACAAAGTGCGAAAATTGTTGATTAAAAGGAGGTAACGTTTTCTATATTTTCGATTTTTATATAACCAGTTTCTGAAAAATGACCCCTTTTGAGTTTTGACACTATAAGATGCCGTGATAGCGTAGTGCATTCTGAATAAGTTTCGCCCATTTTCACCTACCTTGTAGAAGAAGGAAAACATTCCTGGAATGCTTTATTTTTCATGTCAATCAAAAATACCCCCAATTTTATGTTTACCCAAACAATACTTGGTAAATTTTTAGTCAAATATTTGGGATTAAAATGGCTCTCAACTCAATTTGTAGAAAAAATTAAAGTTTACTTCCTTCGTCTCTCCACCCTATTCATAATAAGAATGGTATTTTAAAATTAGTAGAACTTGGCGTTTGCTCTATCTTCAACATGCTCCTAAGAACTAAAATCATTCGGAAAATGAAACGGAAGGTATGACTGTAAAAAAAAACTCAGAGAGAAAGTGTAAGAAGTGAAATTCACAAGAATTAATATTTGAATAAATTGATTATTTAAACTTTACCTTGTTTTTGCTTCAACGCTTTATAAGTGTTTCATGAGTATTCGTGCTCCTGGCCGCACTTTATAGCTAGGTGTCGTCCCGTTTTATGGCAGCGGATAAGTCCTTAGATTATCAGGGGCACCTTGGCTTTCTTCAATATAAAGGTTTTCCGTACCATGACAAATTGTGCAGACAGCTATGGAAAATTGCTCTACTGGATGGCCAGCGCATATTTTGTTACTGCAAGGGGTAGAGAGGACTCCAGCATTATTTAGCATTTCAACCTGAAGAGGAAGACCTTTCGCATAATTTGGCATAGCAAAGTGGGGCTTTTTCAAACTATGTATTTGTACTGAACATTCCCATTTCATAAACCTAGGTATGTTTCCATTATTCTGCTGTCGAAATCTTCGGAAATTAGAAATACAGTCAGAGTAAAAAAATTCTAAAGGTGATGGCTTTAGAAGTTAAAAGGGAAGAAAAATTAATATAAACTCTATTCAAACTGAAAGGCTTTCTAGAATCATTGTGATCTCAAAGGAGATGGAGATGCAATATTAGATTCTAGAGTATAAGAGCATTATTCTGTTCCTTACTTTTTCATCATGTAACAATGAAGTGACTCTGATAACAGTCAATTAGCCAGGTTATACAAATCTAATAGGTGCAAGATCGGGAAAATCAAATGCTGAAAGTAGCATCCCTGACGATTCAGAAGCAAAAGAATGTATAGAACATCGAAGCTGTTTTCGAAGAAACGAGTTATGATATTTGAACATTTTGTGTTTCATAAATGTAACACAAGACAATTGAAGGTTAAATGTAAAAAGCAATTAACTCCTATTTTCGTTAAAATTATATTATGATGCTGACAGTTCAAAAGCATCCACATTTTGTGTGTTAAAAGCAGGTACATGTAGTGAAGTCGTTCTCAAGGCTGCTAAGGGAGTAGCTTCTTCTGCTGACATGAAAAAAGCAGTTAAATCCTGCACGTTTTTAAAGTTTTTTTTTTTTGCTCTCCTTAACAATCTCGCTTTTGGAGATACCTGCTTTTGTATTTGCCCTTCAATTTTAAATAACATCCTATTTTCACAGCCATCCCTTTCCCTCTCAAAATGTGTACTTATATTGAAAAAGAAACTGGCGCGTATCGAAGTCAGTTAGTTACTACTCATGTTATTATATGGTACATTTGGTATGTAAACGAAAGTATATGCTGATATTCGTAATAGGAAGTTTAGGCTGAAACCTTATACTCAGCATACAAAGAACAAGTTAAGTAGCGCAGACCATTGTCTGGTAGAGATAAGAAACTTTACACAGTACACAGAAACTTTACACAGAAACTTTACTTTACACAATAAATAATAACACACACGGAAAGAAATAAAAGTTAACTAGCAACCCAAAAATGGGTTAATGTAACAGAGTGGGTTGGTAAATATAGAGCCTAATAAGTACAAGGTTACCGCAACCCAGCTAAAAAGGTTAGATCCAGTGGGTTGATTTAACCCTCCACGTAGGTTATTTTAAAGGGTTATGATAAACAACTGTATTTAGTTATTTTAACCCATCCCAACGAACATTTGTAAAAAAAAAAATTGCGGTAAAATCGTCTATACGTAAGTTATTGTTATGATTTACACTATATATAGCTTATTATAGTTATCTTTGAAAACAAGAAAAAATGCGCGCCTGGCTGGGATCGAACCGGGGACCTCATGCGTTGTAGCCCGAAGTACTAATGACTACACCACCGAACAGTTGAAGCTTACAATCGATAATGCGTGTATTTCACAAGTTGCGCTACTGTGATATTCATTATATGAATCTCATTGTTGCATATTACACTTTCTCATCAATAGAATATTAATAATAATTTATATAGCACTACATTCCTAGATTTAGGGTTGCTAGATTACCTCCTAAGCTTTACCTTAACGTTTTGGCGTTGGTACAACACTTCCATGTGGAAGCCCTTCAGAGTTCAATGAACGCCATCTCGTATAGATGAAACTCGGTTCAGCTAACCCTCATCAAGGTTAAAACATAACTAATTTTCAGAAGGTTAAATTTACCTGCACATTAAACGGTTAGCATAACCGAGCAGTGGGTTAATCATGTTGTTTAAATTAACCGTGTTGTTGGTTTATTCCTTCTTGTACCAATCGTGTAGGTAACTGACTACCCACGAATTGGTTGTTTTTACCCTGATTTCTGTTAAACCTTTTCAATGGGTTACCATTTACCTACAGAATTAGGTACTTTCATGTCTCGAAAGGGTTGTGGTAAACAACCAGTAGGTTATGGTTGCCCATCATCAACCTAGCAAAATCTTGACTTAGTTAAAACTAATTTCTTTCCGTGCGGAGTGTCACAAATAAATGATAACTTTAAATGAAAAATAATTGGATCTAAATGTAACAATCTTGTTTCTTTTACTTAAAGCCATAATAGCATTATTATTTTCTTTCGAAACTAATTATATTCCCTACTGAACTTTAATAATTTGGTCAATGGTCTTACTCCTGAGTCTCGTAGGTTAATTGATTTTATTTTCATCAATGGTACGAATTTAACAATACCAGCACGTTCTTAACAGTATACATAATCTTGGTTCGAAGTAGATTAGAATACGCCTCCAGTATTTGGAATGATCTATCCAAAACCACGTCTGACAAACTAGAAGCTGTAAAAAGGTGCATTTTCGATTAACATGTTTTAAATTCAATTTACCATATTTTTCTATCATTATGACCAATGGTGTGAGTTCTTGGTAAGATGGTAATGGTAATGGTAAGATTTTCTCGAATGAACTACACTGTAGTATTTTATTGAAAAACTAAATTTTAATGTACCTTTATACCGAATGAGAAGTTCTCCTTTTCCAACTACGTCTGATAATTGTGGCATACTGCTCAAACGTCTTACTGCAAATTTTGAATCCTGTTATTACATTCTCTTTTAGTTCAAATGGTTCGTGGTGTTCTCATATCTTTCAAAGTGAATTTAACTCTTTTCGCGACGTCATACAATGATGAAATTTTGAATAGCGACGTAAGTCAGGTGATCATATAATATTCCGTTGTTACTTTCATATATTTCTATATTTTAAAACAATATTTTATTTTTTGTTTTTAATACGGACTTCTTTATCCTAAAATAAATACTAGCCTGCAACGAGCTCTCGTTTGACTGGTTGCTGAACACTTTAGAATTTGGGTCACACGAACACCGAAATAACTCGAAAAAAAAAGTAATTTTAAAACTTTTTAAAGACACACTTTTCTTAAACCATTCGAACTAAATAGTAAAAAAAATAATAAAAAGCTTTTCAAAGACATATTTTTCTGGAATAATTCGTAAAAAAGTAAAAAGTAATTTTGTTTATGCATGGCTATAAAGAAAAGCATTGGGCGCGCTAATTGAAGAATTTATAAAGTTAGTGTATATGAGAGCGCGCTTCATGCTTTTCATTTTAGTCATGCATAAATAAAATTATTTTTTACTTTTGAGTGCAAATTGTTTAAGGAAAGTATGTCTTTAAAAAGTTTTTATTAATTTTTTTTACCCAAATCCTAAAGTGTTCTGCAACCAGTCAAATACCGCAGCGTTGCAGGCTAGTATTTATAAGTAATATCAAAAGAATATTAATACATATTTTTAAAATATATCAATATATTGTCCTCCTTCCTCGTTGGAGGGGGACTATCATGCCTTAATTAGATTCATGTCGCTCTAAGGCGATACTAGCGTAGCTCGTATAACAGCCAAATGGCTTGATTAAGTTTTGGAAGTAGTGGAGAGTTTGGTAGAGACTTAATAGCAGAATCCACTACATCCATAAATTTTAGTAATTGGCAATCGGCAGAACCTACACAGGAATAAACTCCAGTATTCCGATGTATGCGATCCAAGTGCCAATACTTATGTTTTGGTTTAAGGTGACATAGGCAAAGTATAAAACTGAATTTCAATGGATAACAAAATATCGAAACAGCTCGTAACTGACTTGAATCTGAATACGAAATCAATAGGTTAATAATGGGGACACAATAATATGCACATAGCGTGAGAGAGAGTAATGAGAAGGCTCACAAGTAGGAGAAAGACCACGAGTAACTTTGATAAATAATGAAAGAGACAACTTATATCGTGGTGTCCAACTGTTGAAGTTCCCTAACGATGGCTTAGGATCAGTGTGGGCTTTTAGGTCCAACTGAACAACTAAGCTGATAATCGGAAACTCGCATGAAGTGAACAATTATCATGGGTTTTTAAAAGAAGGTTTGTTTTAATTAAGAATGTCCTCGTCATTAAACTACTGGCCTGATTTATTTTTCTCTAATAGAATAATTGTGCAAACATTGAAAAGTACGCGCTCTCTTTCATTATGTCATCATGACCTAGTTGTAATTCTTCTCCTGACTTGGTGCATATTTTTGTGTCTGGTAATTCGCGTAGCCACCAGTTACAACCCTGTTTTTTTCTTTTACATTTATTTGAGTTATAACTTGGTATACGTAATTATGTGTTAACAGAATTGTGAACTTAATACTTCAATAATCATACATTTACAAAGTGGATGAACTTTTTAGAATCGCTTTTTCTTTACATGAATAAAATTAAGAATAATATTTTTATATAATTTTTCTTTCTTGGTCCTTTACAATATAGAAATATTTTAAAATTACAATAGAATATTATATTGTCACCCTACTTATGTCGCTGTGTAAAATTTTCATCATTGTATGATATGGGGAAATGAGCTATATTAACGTTGCAAGATTTGAGGACATCACGAACCATTGTAAACTAAAAAAAAGAATATAAATAAATAATGTTGTTTATGCATGACTAAAAAGAAAAACACGTATGGTGCGCCAATTCAAGAATTTATAGTGAGAGTATATGAGAGCGCGTCTCATGCTTTTCTTTTATCATGCATAAACAACATTATTTTTTACTTTTCAGTAGGAATGGGTTAAGAAAATTATGTCATTTAAAAGACTTTTCTTACATCCTTTTCTTTAGTTCAAAATAGGTCCTGGTGTCCTCAAATCTTGGAACATTAATTTAACTCATTTTCCTACGTCATAGAATGATGAAATTTTGCACAGCGACGTACGTCGGGTGACAATGTAATATTCAGTTTTCACTTTCATATATATCTATATATTTACATACCTTAAAGACATATTTTAATATTTTTTAATATGGACTTTGAATCCTAAAATAAATATTATCCTGCAACTAGGTTTAACTGGTTGCTGAACAGTTTGGTATTTGAGTCTCAAGAACATTTAGCATGAGAAAATATATCCGAGCACTGAAATAAGTAAAAAAAAAACAACAAAATACTTTTAAAGACACAGGGTCTACTTTTCTTAACAATTCGCACTATAAAGTAAAGAATAATTATGCATATGCATGAATAAAAGGAAAAGCATGGGGCGTATTCTCATTTACAGTCACTTTATAAATTCTTGAATTGGCGCGATTTTCTTTTTAGTCATGCATAAAAAAAATATTCTTTTACTTTTTAGTATGAATTGTTTAAGAGAAGAATGTCTCTGAAAAGCTTTCTATTATTATTTTCTTTTATTATATCTTATTAGTTTCAGGTGCATTTTTTGTGTATCTCGTGTATTACTTATTTTATTCGTTTACTTGTATTTCTTGCTAATTTCAGGTATCTATTTTGCATTACAGTTAACTTTTATTTGTTGCTTGTCTCATGCATTGATTTGTATCAATCATTCAATTAATATGTAATCTAACATGTATTGATCTTGGCCTTCCAGCTGTTCATAGCGCTCAAATTAATTAATTTGAATTACATTAAATTAAATTGGGTGGTGTTCATAATTTAAAACTTTCCTGCAAGAAGAAAGGCAGTTCCAATTTCCATTCCAGTTCAGGAAAAATAATTATAAATCAATTTTACAATACTCCCTTAGTCAAGCATTTTACAGATTGTATGTTGGTTAAGTATTTTGAGGAGATTGAAGAAAATAATTTTTTGTTAAAATTTAGTTTAATTTTGTTTTTCTACAGTTTAATGGAAATAAAAGCTGTCCCTTAAATTATCTCTGTACTATTTAAGGTGATCTTCAAAGTTTTCTAACACGTCAGTAGCGCAGATAGGAATTTCTCAAGAGAGGGGATATTTAGAAAATGATATCCTTGACAGATATACAACCCAACACAATATAAAAAATGTATTTCGAAAGCTTCTTACTGTAATTTTAGACCGCCACAATTGTGCGGGAAAATATTAGATACATGAATAGATTGTATCCCTGTAGTTTGCTTAGTTCAGTTAAAATTCTAATACAAATTTATAGCCGAGTAAAAATAATGAAAATTTGAACGAACCGCAAACAAATTGCAACAGAAAGTCTGACAGTTGTTTCTTATTGAAAAAAAATGTGATAAAAACGATGGAATAAAGGTTACCAACGCCACTGTTGTCATAAGGCCGTCATATTGGAAAATGGCCACCATAATGGAATTTAGCAGTTATCTGAAAGTTTATGCATTTTGCGACCAACACGTGACCCGTGAAAGTTTTTTCTCTTAGCTGTTGTTAAGGTAATCAAATTCTACATAATGTATACGATTTATACGAATTGCGGCCAATTGTAAGGTAACTGAGAACTACATTTTAGGGTAATCACAGGTCGGAACGCACGCCATCGTTATGTGTGCCTTACGAGCAATTGCTGGAATCAATCTTGTAATTAAAATGGAAGAACATTTTTTAAATATAATATTAAAAAAATATTTTAAAAGTTTCTGAATGGGCAGAAACTGAAATTCAGCCATATTATTTAATAACTGCGTCAGGCTTTTGTTGCGATTTGTTTATGGAATAACATGCTTTCGAATATTTCTTCAAAACTAAATTGCAAAACTGTTTTAGTTCAGATGTGAAATTGAAATTATATTTCTTGTTTACCAATGTAATATTTCGTTTCTAGTTTTTAAATATTCCTGATGCGTTTCTTTTCAGACATGAACAACACTGTAATCAATAATTTATGTGCAGAATGGATATGGAAAAAATTACAAACCTATTTAGAAAGCTTCAATTGCACGAAACGAAAACCTCTGACCAGACTGCATGATCGTCATTACATGAATCTTCATTTTGAGCATATTAATACACATTTAACATACATAAAACGTAGCTACACAATAGAAAACGATAACAGTGATGATCAAAATTCACAGAGAAAACGATGAGATGAAGACACATTTTCCCAATTTTACAGTACAATTCTAAAGAAAATAATGATACATGATGGTTGAATGAAATATCGAAAGTAAAATTGTCTAATAAATTGAACTGAACGCTTTTGCTGCAACTATATTAGCACTACGTCACTTTCAGAATGCAGTTTAAATGGGAAGATCAGGTCTCAGAATCATCATCACTTACTATCACATGAGAGTAGTCAGAGTTAAAACAACTGTCACCACGACAGTTTGTGCAAGCTGCAGTGCAATACAGTCCCTGATTTTTGCAACTACACTGCAGAGTTGCACATTGAATAGTTGAACAGCTGCTTTAATAAATCGAAGAAGGAGAGGAAGCACTGGAGGTTGAGATGATTTTACTGGAACCAGCAATTTCTCTCTTATTTGCCACCCCCAATGAAGCAGGCTTCGATCATTTCCTAGCCAAGACTGGACCTGATGATACACTCTTTTACAGCGAAAGGCACATGAATCATGAATTGGAAGTAAAGTCTCTGGTTTTACTTAAGTTAACGATTTTGATAATTTCTGAGTGAAAATTCGAAAGCGAACATCATTCAAACTTTCTTCCTTTTCCTTCCCATATATCATGGCTATCGCTGTCACACCAGCTGTGATTATTTCTTCTTCCAAACTATTGGAATTCAAAAATACAGCAGCTAGTTCCCTGAAATTTTCATCTTTTAGCCACTTCATCTTTACCGACTGAAAATAGCCTTGAAGTTCTGTCACAACCGAGCAGTACATGAGCAAACAGTATGTGTGTTACAATGTTTTGATCCAGTTGTTCCCTAATGCATTTTATGTCATAGGCAAAAGTTTCATTTCAGTTCCTCTTAGCATCTGAGCACGTAAGAATTTTGTAAGGTGTGTTCACAGCATAGTCAGTGTCACTAGTTTGGAAGAAGAAGTAATCACAGCTGGTGTGACAGCGATAGCCATGATATATGGAAAGAAAAAGGAAGAAAGTTTGTATGATATTCGCTTTTGAATTTTCACTCATAAATTAACAAAATCATTAACTGAAGTAAAACCAGATACTTTACGTCCAACTCATGATGCATGTGCCTGTCACTGTAAAAGAGTCTATCATAAGGTCCAGTCTTGGCTAGGAAATGATCGAAACCCGCTGAATACTTTTTGAATGTTATATTTAAAAGAAAAATTATTCTTCCATTTTAATTACAAAATTCATTCTAGCAACCTTTGCTCGTAAGGATGGCGTGCGTTCCGGCCTGTGATTACCCTAAAATGTAGTTCTCAGTTACCTTACAATTGGCCGCAATTCGTATAAATCGTATACATTGTGTACAATTTGATTACCTTAACAACAGCTAAGAGGAAAAACTTTCACGGTTCACGCGTTGGTCGCAAAATGCATAAACTTTCAGATAGCTGCTAAATTCCTTTACGGCGGCCATTTTCCAATATGGCGGCCTTATGACAACAGTGGCGTTGGTAAACTTTATTCCATCGTTTTTATCACATTGTTTTCAATAAGAAACAACTGTCAAACTTTCTGTTGCAGTTTGTTTGAGGTTCGACCTTATTTTTACCCGACTATTAGCTGTATTTCAAATTTCAGGTTGGATTTTGTGAAAAAGGAAGAGTTTCTCCAACAATATTTACTAAAGCTTATGCACCGCTCACTTTGATGGCAGATTTCTTTTCTAGAACTACCAGTTCTTTCAGTAACATTTGAAAGTTTTATATTCATTCGCTTCAGAGTATAAAATATAATCTCTGGCGTATAAGCTCTAGATGTGGGTGTGCGTTGTACTTTTAAAAAGTTTCGACAGCTGATAAGCTTCCATTGTAGTTTGAATAGAACACTTCACTATTGTTTGTTTGGTTTTCGAAAGTTTCAATTAGTGTAGAATATTTTATGTAGAATGGAAAACTAAATTCTACTAACTGTGGGGGCTTCTTTCTCAGGTTCGATGTCTTCATTTTTAAAAATATTCATGAAGCCTGAGAAAATACTTTTGTGATCTACTATCATTTTTGTTAATTGATTTAGGAAATTTATTTTTGTAGCTATTGAATATTCTAGACCCATACCATTCTTTTATACAGATCAGTGACGGATCCAGATGGAATGTTCACAGGATACGTAATTATGCATGTGTATTGTGTAATCTAATTTCATATCCAGACCCTCTTTTTACCTCCCACGAACCCCTGAACACCCTAAGAAAAAATTCTGGACACATGCTTGAAAGAGCTGTAATTGGATCTCATTTTCTGGATTTTTGTAGATATTTTCATAGATTCTTCATACTCTAATTTACTGAAACATGATTTGCTTTCGTTCTGACAACTTTATAACTATAACAGCATCTTTGGTATTATTCACAGCTTCTACTAAGTGAACGTGTTTCTTTTGTAAGACTCTGTACAATGGTTAATCGTATGAGAAATTTATTCAATCGAATAAAAATAGGGAAGAAATTAGAAATGCATTGAATTCATTACATGTCCTCAATATGAGCTTGTGACATCCTTCGGTACAGAAATTGGACAACTTCTTTGAATACAAATTAGGCTAATTCTTTAAAATCATGAGTTATACTTTTATATCAGTCTTCTCATACTTAGTAATTTCTTTATGCTCTAGAATTCAGGCATGACAAACAGCTAGCCCCTATTCACATGCGACCCGCCATGTAATTTCTTGTGACTCGTGGAAAGATGAAAACTATATTAAATTACAGGTATTTTCATTTTAACTATTAGTTTCGACCGCACACTTTCTGATTGATATACTAATTATATTCATTATTTATTATGAGGACCGGTATCGCTACCACTCATTATATATATTGGAGAGAAGTTGGAAGTTGTTCTACGTGATATATAATATTATCACTCTTCACAATACCACAGAAAAGCGCTTTCCGTGGTGGGATAGAAAACACAAGTATTCCAATTGTTCCCCAATCGTTCAATATCAGTCGAATATGAAGTGTCCTAAATACCTCCACATTCAATTTCATAATACACTTAAATTGCAACAGGGTTCTATCACATTATATTGTGAACATTTTTAAAATTTCCTCAGAAACTGCTTTCACCATTATATTCTTATCAAAATTAGAAGTCATAATTAACATCAAAATTTATCAGATATGATCAATTGTTTTCGTTAAATCCCGATCCTCTTTCTTCACAACTCTCCTTCCAACACCATATTAGAGGAAGATCTGCCAGGTTGTTACCTGGTAACGTGAAAAAACTTTAAAAAAAAATCTTACATACTCGTCATTGACGTAGCTACCAGCAAAGGAAAGCTTTTCCATATTAGTGATATTAAGTTCCATCCGCTAATGCAGAAAAAAAAACGTCTGTATAGTCAGGCAACAAATTCCTTAATTGAAACTTTATTGCAGATCTCAATAATTTGATTTTAATTATTAGATTCTTTTCTCCTTATAGCCGACCGAGTTAGTCGTGTTTCTCTGGCATTAGGCCAACATCTTCCAGGTTGTGGGGTCAAATCGATTTTAACAAGCATTGCAATCACATGATCGTGACAGACCGAAGTAAAAAGTTATTAAAAAGTTTACCGAAAGTTCATCTTCTCTCCTCATGACCTGAAAGATCTTAAATGGATCTTAGAACAGCAAGCACGAAACTTTCCTAGGTTTGTGAAATTTTCCGTTTTCATTCATATCTAACGTAACTATGTTTCATTCATATCTAATGTAACAACCATGATTCATTCATATCTATTAAAGTTATTTCATTCATAACTAATGTCTGTTAAAGTTATTTCTTTTGTAGTTAAGTACAAAATAACTGCTTCAACTATAGGTGCGATGTTGTCTAAACGTTTGGTTTGTTTTTTCCAATTGTTGAATTTTTATTTTACTGATTGTGCTAAAGATTATTTACCACATTCACCTAATTGTGAAACTAAAACGGAAAGTGTACCGTACACTGCGATCCTTTATTTATTTAGAATAAACTAACAATTATATTGAGACGGGGGTAAGCTATAGTGCTGTTGCCAACCTTACAATTAATTTTATTTTTTTAACAATTACACAGATCAACATGGTTCAGTAACATGAATGAAAGTAGGTTTTTCTTATTGTATTTTTGGCGCTGAATTCAAATATGTAAGTGAAAATTTTCCACCGCGTACCGTTTTTCTGTTATGTTGTCTTAACATGTATCAAGTTGCAGCGTAGGCCAGTAGAAAGGGTACGAGAACGACTGAAAATTGGGGCTTGCCTACCTTCCAGGGGCATCCACCACGTAGTTCAATTGACGTGGTAGGTCGTTGACCTTCCGTGGTAGGTAGTTGACCTCATGACGTGGTGTAGACGTTCGTACAAGACTACGAATGAAATTTGGGTGGGAAAAAAGTGATGACGTAATCCAAGATAGGGTTTGGAAATCTCCATCACGTGACAGAGGTCATTGACCTGTGATGTTGACAAATGTTGAGTGCAACGTTATCATGTTGAGATTGTAGTGCTGGAGCAAGTCAGAACATGATTTTTGACGTCACGAGGTCATTGTCCGGGAGGCAGGATAGTACAAGATGTTTGACGTCACGGCGTGGGTACAAGCGAGCAGTTGACTATTGAGGTCAGAAGGTCATTGACAGGATGTAGGAAATTACTTGTTACCTGACGTCATGGTGTGGGTGAAAGTTTTTGATTATATATATAGAGGGCAGTAGTGTTGTATGTATCATTATAAAGAGAGGCAAGCTTCAGTCATGGCAGAGCAGCAGCAAGGTGTAGCACGTCCTGTTAAGTTGGGAGTAGAAGATGTGGAGGACCTTAACGATACATTGGAATTATTGGATAGTAGTTATGAAGAAGAAGATAAAAACCGTACCATATATAGTTTGTTAAAGTCTAAAGTAAAGAGTGAACCATCATTATTATCTTCTTTTTCATTTAATAAAGAGGAGAATGATGACGACGAGGATATTAAGGAAGTCTATTCTTCATTAGTGCCAAAGACAAAGACGGAGGACGAAGATATTAGCGTGGTATATTCATCATTAGCTCCAAAGAAGAAGAAGAATGCAAAGACAAAGCAGCGTGTGTTGGAGGGAGTTGAATATCCTGTAAAGAAACGCTTGTGTTATGATAATACTGGAGTGAAGCAGTCATCATCGATACTATCAAGAGCAGCAGCAGCGGCAGGAATAGCTCCACCACTACTAGGATCAGCAGGAAAAGCACCAGCAACAGTAGCAGCAGTAGCGAAACCAGCAGGAGGGACTCGACTTGTTGTAAAAAGTGCCAAGTGTGGATGCAAGAACAAGTGGGTAGATGAGAAGTGTATTCGTCTAGCCTTACAACAGTGGAATCCTAAAAGTGCTTCGATCTGTGAAGGGTGTTTTAATGAGGAAAATAACCAAACTGGGCATGCGTGTTTAGGCTATATCAAGCCAAATGAACTAGTAACAGGCGAAGAAATTGAAAAACATTTTCGTAAATGTGTGTGGAGACTGATCTTAAAACCTTCAACAGAGAAAGAACTGTATGTTATTTATAAGCAAGATCATCCTGGACTGAGTAATGTTGCTGATGATGAAACAATTATGCGAAATATGAAATATGGACTTTGGAAGGTGGTAAAAGTTCATATGCAAGGTGTAATTGATTTGTTACATGACAAGGATCGTAAAGGAAAAGATCGAGTAAGACTCTAAAGTGCTGTAAAAGGAACAAGTGAAAAAATGTCAGACTATTGTGTATTTTGTGGTGGGATTTTTGTTGTGGACTAGTGTGTATTACAAACTTTCCGTACATATTTAAAGGACAACCCAATTACTTGTAGTGGGTGTAAGTTAAAGATTCTTCATAATAACTGTATATATGTGTGGAATACAGGCAAAGTACTTTCAAAACATTTCTTGAATCAAGTAAATCACCATGAAACGTTTGTGGAGTACTATGACATTTTCAAACGACAGGGTCATGTAAGTATTTCCATGAATAATTTTTTCAAAACTTGTAGAGAATTAGTTCATAATAGTGAATTCATTGCTCAACTCATACCTGATGTGATTCATGAACAATTTTCTGTAGAAAAGTCTGTAAGTGTGCCTTCAGAACAGTACATTATTGATGTGCAAGGATTTAAAATCACTACACATGAGTTTATTATGAGAGAATTCTGTATTGTAGCGTGTGATGCTAGTCTTTTATTCCACTGTTTAGTAAAACTTCCATGTGAGATTACGGAAGTAGGACTAGGATATCAAAAACAAGTGCAATGGTTAACAGAAAATTTTTCACGATTTACAATGGCACACATAAAATGGATACAGCGTTTCACATCTTCGTAGAATAATTTTTCAATTGTGTTCAAGTGAAGCTACATTCTTTTGTAAAGGTCTTGAAAAAGCACAGTGGATTAAAAAACTATTTCACTTACAAACTGTGAATGATGTAAGTGAAAAGGAATGTCCTGCCCTGAAAACATTAAATTTGAACATTGGTATGTCTAAGTGTACTTTTCATGACCCTGTGGAGGTGAATGCCTGTGCATTAAGAAACTGTTTGCAAATACAGTATTGGATGAAACATGAGAAACCAAAAAATCTTGTAAATACCTTATCAGCCATGCAGATGTAAGAAGCATGTGCAAGTTGTTTTTATAAAACACTTTACTTACTCTTAAATAATAAAGAATGAATACTCTATGAATTTGTTTTTTCATTTGAAATCAGGATAAATGATAACAAAAAGGTTTAAATTATATAAACATATTTATTTTTCTTTAAAATGAAGAAGAGTAGGATACAATTCTATGTACAACGTAGCTTGTTTTTTTGTTTTATGATTTGTTTAACATATTTTACTACAATTTGATCATTTTTTTTCAAATGAACAGTATTGAATTCTGGTATGATATTAACCCTCCTTACACTAAAGTAAATAAAGACTATACAAAATAATCCACAAAGGGTGGATGTATTATCTTGAACCTGAATTTTATTATATTGATACAATTTACAATTTCGTTTTAAGAATCTTACAATTTGCTTAGGAGGTGGTCTTGCAAAGGTATCAAAATAAAAACCCCTTGCATTTTCATTAATATAAATTGCAGTCCAATGACATCCTCCACTTGAGGAAGAACTTAAATTAACTATAAGTGCTGCTGGAAACTGTACACGAACAGGTAATGTATTAATGGCATAAATGCCAGTCAGTACACTTGCAGATAAACAATCACGTAAAATCACTTTCATCAGTTGGTCCGTCCACATTGTTTGTTATAGGACTTGGTATATATACACACTTATTTTGATTTAACACTGATAAGCCAAGCTCATAAAATTTAATATAATTTGCATAAGTCCATCCTTCTTTCACTGCACATCGGAAATAGGAGAATCGATGCAAATAATGAACACACTGTCTTGAGGGATATGCCAATTGAGAAAAGTGAGGACACGTTAATTCTTCTTCTAGGTTGATTACACTTTTACCAAGGATAGATTCCAGAAAAAATTGTCTTGTTTTCCCGAAAGTGTACACTACACTACTGTGCTGAGTGTATTTGGTAATCACACTTTTAACTTCACTGTAGGGGGTATCACCATCGTTCCAGTGGAGACCGTAGAGATGCTGAGACAGGTAATCGTTATGTAATCGCAAGGCTGTTGTCAACTGGGAGTAGGAGAGAGGAGGTTTAAAAATCCAACTTTGTGAACAATCCAAGTCAGGATTCATAATAACAAGTTCTTTCAAGACTAACCTTTCGTGTTCGTCCTCGTCATTTTCACCACGTGTGAGAGCAGAGAAGTGTACTAGAACCCGCATTGTGACTGAATGAGATTGAAATTAAAATGTACCATCGGTATATACGTTTCTATTTTTATCAATTTCTATAATCGAATCAAACTGAGCATACACAATACATGATACAGACTGTACTAGTGCTTGACTAAAGGATATTTTTATATTAACAGGAGAGTCTCTTACAACATCCCAAGTACAATCATCAATACTTTCTGTAGGAGACAGAATAAATGGGAAAATAGTATAACCATGTGCAAAATCATGAGAAGTAATTGTATGTGCAGTATTTTGATGAAAGATCCCAGTACCAGAAAACAGGGTGAAATAACTTTGAATGAATAATGCTCTTTGAAAATCAGGGGTTAGGGGAGTGGGTGGATAAAATTTAGAACCTACTTGAACCTGCAATTTGTTGAGATTGAAATGTTCAAACTGGAGAGGGTTCAGATGATATTTACCATTCATTGCTGTATTTGCTACGAATCCAATGACAAGGTTTTTCGGTACACTACCCAAAAATAAATTAACAATATTAAATGAAGTTACATTTTGTGGAATAGTAATGATTCGTGTTTCCACTCTAGTGAGTGGTAATTTTGCAGTATTTTTTTCCATGTAAGAATTTAAATGAAGAGATAAGTCAGCAGAAATAGTAAGACGACGTGCATATAATACAACTTCTTGTAAGATAACTTTAAAGTTTGAATTGTCAGCAGCCATTAAACAAAATGAATCTTTGTTACGAAACAGTTTTATACGCAAACTTACTTTATTTGGGAGTATACGATCTAAGTTGGCAATATCTGTAAAGAGACGTCCAAACATTTCAAAAGGAGCACTACCACTAGTAATTTGCATTCTTTTACGAAAACCAGCATTATTTTCATCAAGAGTATTAAATTGTCCACCAGTATCTTTATGCCATAACGCACATGTGAGAAGAGTTTTCGAAGCATCTTCAGAGTAATTAAGTATTGATTCTAAGAAAGCTCGAATAGCATATGAGCCAGAAGAGGAAGAAATTAATTTATCATTTAAATATACATTGACTTGACTGAACATAGAATGAAGAAAGTTATTTACTGGTGCTACAACATCAGCTTGCACTGCTGGTTGATCGCCTTGTGCTGGCTTATATACTTCTAAGTTATCACCACAAGTACAAGTATGCAGGATGAATATATTCTCCAACATCTCCCGGAATCACAAATTCAATGGGGCCCTCTGAAGTAAGTGTAGAAATAGGATGATAATCTTGCATACGAGAAGACTCAATAGCAGTTTGAGTCATGGGGACACTTTGCAAATCAAATTCATTAGTACAACACTCCTTACTTGATGCAGAAAGGAAAGACATTTTATCACCTAATTAAAAATATCCCTTTCACGATAAGACTTTGTCTTCTTTTTCTTCTTTCTTTTCTTAATTGGTGGTCCAACACGTTTAGGAAGACGAAGAGCTTTCCGTTGACGCGCCCGTCGTCTACCACTACCACTAAGCAACTGGTTAATTTTATTTTCCGCTTTTGTTCTTAAAGATGAACCCGCCTGATGTACTCTACTTTTAACTGATTCTTTGAATGGACGATTTTCTAATACATCTCCTGCAACTTGCATTCCTGTTTGTAATGCTTGTCGACCAACTGCTTTAGCTCCTTGTTTAATAAGTGGCATAGCAAATCGAAAAAGACCACGAAATAATCCCCCTAATCCATGACCACGCTGATAAACTGGTCCAGCAAAGTAAGGGATGCCTCTACCATAAAGTGGAACTTTCATTTTCACGAGTGTTGTTGAAAGTGAAGTGTTATGGTCAATGTTCCAGATGCGAATGAAATATTTCGTCCTGCATGGTCCTTTAGTAGTATTTCAATTGTGTCAAATGAAAGTATACTTAAAGGAAAATAATGTACATTCTGAAATGTTCTTGTCTGTGCTTTACCATGATTACTATCAGACATGGCTACAATACGTAGTAACGGTGCTTTTGTATCACCTACAAATTGAGGCTGTATAAGGTCAGTGTATACAAATACTTGGTGCGGATACCCAATGTCAATGTAAGGCTGTTTTTGAGCTCCTTTTGATTTTAAAAGATTTATACCAGGTTCGAACCCTAATTGTAAAGCAAGTATGGGTGAAAGATAAAGTGATTTAATGTTTGCATTTGTTTTAATAGTAACAGTATTTGAAAAATCAAAGTAAATTAAGGTTGGAATGATTTTATTCATAATCTCTAACAATGATGGTATGGAAGAATAATATCCTGTTGATATTTTATATTTTACATTATCGCCATCTACTGATTCATACCACATAATATTTTGACCATCAGTTACATTATAGCAAGTTAAGGGAATATGAATTTCACTAAGTCCTACCATCCACGATGAATTATTAAGAAGAATGCGATGATTTAAAATATTTAAAAAATGTGATGGATGATTATTGCTATATGTATTTGTACTAGCATTTGAACTAAGTGTAATGTAAAAACTATCATCCGTACTTTCCGAAATCATTTCTTCCGCTTAAAGTGAAGTGTAATGTTCGAAGTACCAAATTGAAATGGTAAGTTTTCTCCCTGTTCATCTTTTAAGTCCACATGTAAAGTATCAAAATATTTTTTTCCTAATTTAACATAGTGTGGACGATTAAATACAAAAGAATGCATTTTACCATATTGATATTCATAGATACTAATTTTGCGAAGGAGTTTACCAAGGACAGGTTGATCTTTTACAATGTCAAGAGAAACATTAATTTCAGAAGGAATATTATAATCGAGGTTACATTCAAATGGTGCACTAACATTGAAAAACATAGGTTTTCGTTTTTCTGATTTCGGTTGAAAATGTACCCCAGCTATCTGTACATATGGATTATTTGAGAATCCTAACAAAGTTTGTAAACCACCAGTCATTCCCACTATATACTGTTTTCTGTGATCTCGTTTATATTTCATGAAAAGTTGATTTTTATCTTTATCATAGTAAAATGAAAAAATATTATCTTTTTCAATACTATCAGTATGATCTTCCTTTTCAAAATTTTCGATTATAACGGAAGTATCATCATTTTTTACATGATTTTTTTTATTTTCAATACTAATTTGTAATACACGATCAAGTTGTACGTTTTCTAAAAT
>JAGDQP010026801.1:0-25563 GCA_022664845.1 Lepisma saccharinum
TGCGCAAGGAGTTCCCCAAAGGAAATGAGGTTCCCAGAAATTTTCTGAAGTAAATGTGAGTCGAAATGACTTCCCAGCAGGTAACAATAATTCGTTTGTGACTTTTCTTCAGAGAATATCTTCAAATCAGCTATTTCCTTTGAGAAACCCCTTGTGTACCGAATGCAAAATTTCGAAATATGCAAATTTAGATGGGACAGTTTGTAAGTCTTTGACGATAGCATGCCGCATCAATTCTACCATCAGTTGTATTTGATATTTGAACCTCTACAGTTCATTTGCATGTAGCTCCAATAGGTGAGTGCATTACGTTACCACCCTGTATACAGCATCAAGAAACAAATATACGCCGCTTATGTTCAGCATCGAATGCCCTTTCGAAAAATTACGTAAAATCTGACGCCTACCATTGTTTTGATTCCTGTATCTATTATCAATGTACAGTATGGTGCATGAAAATGTCCGTATTTTTTTTAACAATGCTTAGATATCACAGCACACTTTGGCTAAGCCTATTCTGCTCAATAATAATAATTTTTATTACAAGTAAAGATGTGGGAGTAATATTCTAATCAATCAGCATCCCCTTAGTTCTTCATATCATTTCCAGCACTATTTAGCAGTAACTGGGTCAAGTACCTAAAAAAAGTACGTTAGGTACATTTAACTGTACCTGTACCTAGGTACAATTTAAGGTCAGTACCTAGTACCTGTACCTAGGTACAAAAAACAAGTACCTAACCCAACACTGTATAAGAACAAATGTAAAAAAATAGTTGTTTTTTAAAATTACACCAAACATTAAAGAAATAATAACTTTGTTACTTGTAACTACGGATATACACACCAAATAAAAAAAATAAGGGCTCCTGATATATTGTTTAGAATTCTAAATGTGAGACTCTAAATTCCATAACCGAGCCGCCGTAGTTCAGTGGTAGATTGTTGGCGTAGCATTCAGGAGGTCGTGGGTTCGATTCCAGCGGCCAACCATCCTGACTGAGGTTTTCCTCAGTCACACCAGGCAAATACCGGGATGGCACCTTCAACATACTCGCTGGCCGACACCTTCCCGTATCTCGGCCTGAGCCTTAGATGCTAAAGGCTCTAAATAAATGTCGAATTCTAAATGCCATGACATATAAATGTGATTGCGAATATGCTACTGGCAAATACAAAATTCTTCATGGTCACTTTGTTTTTCATAGTAGAGCATAGGGCTGCCAGTGCCTAGTCTCTATTTTAAAGGTGACAGTATTATATTTTTACCTTTTACGAGTATAGCAATTTTAAAAAGCGTGTTTAATTTATAAAAAATTTTCTTTTACATTTATTTAATCATGCAAAGAAATATAAATTCTATACTTCACAAAAACATTATATTTGGGCCCTCACTTGTGTCCACTGACAGTAAGTAAATAAAAATTACATATTTTTCTCATAATATTTAGTACTACCTGTATAATAGTTTCCTGAAACACTAGATGGCGACAACAGTTTGTTAGAGGAGATGTAAGTCTTGGCAGATGTTGCCAGCATAGCAGCTGTTCTATTTGGCTTTGTGTCAAAAGCCAATTTCTTTTTATAAAATAAAACTGAATCGCTAATTCGCTTTTCTCTGCAAATATCGACTCGTCTGTGATGACTCAATATGTAGTTTCGGTTATAGATACTTTGGTATTTTCAACTTTATTTTATGTAGAGAATTCCATTCTAAAAGTTCACGTAACTTCAATTGATTGATTTGGATCTCGTGGATCATAAGACAACGAAGCCAAATCGTGGAATTGTGATTGTAATGACTTGAAATCAAATATTTTTGCTAAAGTCAAAATATTAGTACCAAATCTGGCCATACCTTTATTTAAAATGCCTCAGACTTCCAAAAACCGACAGATTGCAAAGATTTTTAAATTCGAAGTGTCGTGTATTGTAGTGGTTATAGTCGATGACATAGGCTTAATTTAGGCTCACCAACGTTTTAACAAGTCAAGTTTGTAGCAAGTTTGACTTGGAAGATTTGTAGCAACTTTGCTACAAGATTGTTGCAAACTTGCAATGTGAAACTTGCTGCAAACTTGGAGGCTTGAAATCTCAAACTTGCTGCAAGTCTACTTTACTATCTGGGCTGTGCTCCCTTTACGAAAATCCTTGATCCGCCACTGTTATTTGTTATAACGTACGTTAGTTCATTGTTGCCAGATTGTGCAAATTTCAAACTCAGGAAAATTGTTCATTAGTTGTGATTTTGTATTTATTTAGGGGCCTATAACTTTCAGGTGTTTTTGGCTCAGGCCAGGGTAGGATAAATATTGTGGAAATAAGTCGGCCAGGATACCAGTTTAAAGATACTATTTCGGTATGACTGAAGGAAAAGTCTGCAAAAAGTTCAGTCTAGATAGACGTCCGCTGGGATCGCTCTCAGGAACTTCCGGAAGCGAAGCCTAATGGAGAGAACAAGTGATAAAACCGTAATTAAAAGAAGCACAAATAAGTTTGTAGTATCAACTTAGGTGGACCCAATGACATATTGGGTTCTAGTATAACGTGAAAATATCCTTTAGTGTCAATTTGCACATTCGTATTGGGAAGTGAAGGTAAAGTTGAATTTTATTTATGGCCTTTAGGCATCTACGGCTCAGGCCGGGATAGGGAGGAGAAAGGATTCGAGAAGGTGTCGGGCAGGGCCTGTGTTGAAAGTGCCATCCCGGTATTTGCCTGGGAAAACCAGTCAGGATGGTCGGCCGCTGAGATCGAACCAACGACTTCCCGAATACTACACCAACGCTCTACCACTGAGCTACGGCGTCTCGGAAGCGAAGGTAAGAAAATAGTGAAAATTCAGGTGGCATATGCCTAATTTCAAAGAAGTGCATATAATATGAAAATACCACGTGCAAAGGTTTGTGACGTCACCGCGTTTGCGAAGTCGCTGAACCGAAATCTGAAATCAGTTTCTCATTAACTGGTATCCTAGCCTGAGTGCAAATACTACAAAAATACCATAAGAAACTCTTGTAGCCTTACCAAATTAAGCATGTTAGTGCTGCGGTTCTATTAACAATCGCGAAGGCTCCTTTCCCTTGATAGCATTTTAGGCACGCAAGCAATATTATTTTATAACATAGGGTGGCAACACTGACTACTGCAGTGTTTAGGTACGGAGAAACCCACAGTACTTTTATATTGTATCGAATAATGTTTATGCCAAGTTTGGCGCAGGTAGGTCGAACTGAACGAAAGAAATTTAAACTTGTTTTTTTTAGAAATGGGGACTTGGTAACATTGAATTACTGCACGAATCATGACTGTTCCGACGGTTCTGAGCAAGTATAGCCAATATCTTTCGCATGACATCTCAAACATCTCTCCCCATTGTAGTTTTTGAGACTTAATTTGCGGCCATGGACGGATGGATGCTGTGAGCGGAATGAAGGTCTCTTTTCCTAAATCTTCTCTATCAAGAGATCTAAAACGAGCCGAAAAATCAAGGTTTCTCAACCCAAATCTTACATCAGTCTCCCTCTCTTTGCTGTGTATGAGGCGTGGCCTGCGACCAACTGACTCAAGTGGTCAAGCCCCAAACGCTGAAATTATAACGCTCTTCAACTGTTTCTTCTCTGCTTCTGTAATGGTCGTATCTCCATTGGGGTTCCGGTGGTGGTGACTCTACAGTGTAAAGAAAATGGTTAGGACAATGTTTGAAGCATACACTCATTTTTAAGGGTGTAACTATGGCTGAAAGGAAAATAAACAGGATGAAACTGGTAGAAGTATTAAGCATCGGCGTTACCAGAAAATGCGTCAGGAATGGTTTAAGAGGAAGTTGGTTGTGTTGTAGTTTGAAGAATTGCATACGACCTAAACAAAATTCGATGTATTATTACTGTACAATATTATTGTAATATCAAGAAAGATAAAAAATATATATCAAAACAGGTATTGTAAATACTTTAACGTGAAAGGAAAGAATAAGCTGTAAACCTGAAACGTCCTTTGAATATCCGATTAATAAATCGGAAAATAATAGATAAAATTCATAATATTTACAAGAATGTTTAAAAGTTAGATGATCCCTCTTGTAAGGGTCTATATGCATATCTTGATTGCACGCTAATAATATTTAAAGCACCAAGTTGCCTGTTAATAATTCATTAATTATTTTGATAATATAGTTTATTAGGGCAAGTAAACAATTATCTACACTTTTCATTCTACAATTTACTTACCTGAAGCTAAGGTTTCACTATGCACATCATTTTTCTACGTAATCTCCCTCCTTATCAATGCACTTTGCCCAACGGTCAACAAGCTTACATATTACTTCCAAATAAAAGTTTTTCGGTTGGTCGTGAATCCAAGCTTGCACCGCTTTTTGCACGTCACCTAAGTCTGTGGCAAATCGGCGACCTCGCAAAGCATTCTCGAGTGGCCCAAACAAGTTAAAGTCAGATGGAGCTAGGTCTGGGCTGTAGGGAGGGTGTTCCAGTAGTTTAAATTTCATCTTGTTGATGTTTTTAATAGTGTTGTGAGTCACGTGTGGCCGTGCATTGTCATGCAACAACAAAGCTTTCTTGGACAACAGGCCTCGGCGTTCGTTGTAAATTGCTGGCTTCAGCTTCTTTTCCAACATTTCATTGTAACTCGCACTGTTGATCGTAGTTCCCTTTTCCATGGACTCTACCAATATGGGCCCCTTTGTGTCCCCCCCCCAAAAAAAAACAGTTAACCTAACCTTTCCGGCCTAGGCTTGAACTTTTTCTTCGTTGGAGATCCAGGGTATTTTTACTCCATACTCTGGCGTTTTGATTCTGGTTCATAGTGGTGAACCCATGTTTCATCTCCGGTGACTAATTTGCTTAAAAATTCATCACCTTTATTGCTGAAGCGATTGAGTAAGCGTTGACAGACCCTAACACGAGTGAGCTTGTATTCTGTAGTAAGCCCTCTTGGCACCCACCGTAAACAGACTTTATGAAAGCCGCGCTCGTCGTGGATGATTGATGGGCAGAACCATGACTGATGTTCAAAGTAGATGCTACCTCATCGATGTTAATTCGTCTCTTCGCCAGAACCATCTCTCGAGTTTGCTGAATGTTGTCATCTGTAGTGGAGGTTGATGGGCGTCCTGCTCCCTCTTCACGCGTTACACTTGTTCGGCCACTTTTAAACTTCTCGTTCCACAAATAATAATAAAGTTTTACGTGATTGTGCACTTCCCCATATTGTGATGATAGTCCACGATGAATTTCTGAACATTTGACACCCTCCGACCAGAGGAATCGTATCGCTGCTCGTTGTTTCTCTCTGGTGCAAACTTCTAATGGAGCGGCCATGATCTATCTGCAGGAACAGAAGTGGAGGATCAAACTTTCATAGCATTACCACAACAGTATAACAATAAAATAAGCGAGGACAGAAGTCAGTGTGCCCAATGTAAGAAGAGTTATGTCAAAAGTGTAAAACATGTTGACTTTCCCTCGTACAAATAAAATAGCCCTTAATAGTTATTTTAATTCATACTTTTCTAAAAGTGCCAATTTCTCAATGAAATACAGCGCCTGTTAACAAAAGTAGGGCACGAAGGCCGTAACTAGTCTAAATCCCAAGTTTAGGGGTCAAATAATATATATAGCAGATTCACACAAAAAAAGTACATAGCTTCCGCCGATCAGACATGGTTACAGAAAAAAAAAATTTTGAAAATTATAGAGGAACTGTAGCATGAGGCGGCTATTACTTTTAAAATCTCAAAAGTATTTCTTCATTTTGACAGTCGAGATCGTGCTAGAGGAGACTCAGCCCCCTTCCCCTCTGGTTACGGATCTGAGCATACGTATTGTTAAACAATTTTCTCATAGTCTTCCTTGTAGCTATTTAGCTCAAAAACTCTCTCTCTTTCTTTTATTCTTCTTCTTGCCGATATCATGGTGTGGCGTGAAAAGATCGGCTTAGTTCTGCTATAACAATACTATTTGTTTATTCAGCATGATTCGATATTCAATTCACGCGAAAGATAGCAGTCGTAGGAAACCCATTATGCGCTGTTTTTCATGATCAGGTTCCTTTTTCCTCGTGTATTGTGATCAATAACTATTTCTCGAATAGTCTTTCCATATCAGTATTTCATGTCTGGTTTCGTACGCACGGCAAGTCGGTCGAAGGGAACAAGAACGCTTCCTTTAGCAAGACTTATTGTTCAATAAATGTGGTGAGTTAGACAGGAACGCAAAGGTTCAGTCAATGAATAATATCAAATCTTGAAATAGTTCAACCTTCAATACGATTAGAATAAAACGAAAAGTGCAAATTTCGTCGATTCGATTTTGTAGATTAAAATCATACTGTAATGTGTACGACAAATATTAATCTATTAGTGACTTGCTATTAAAAGCTTTTTCCTGACAACCCAAAAACCTGTTAACTTATAGAATATTCACTAACTTGTAGCAGTGTTTCGTTCAAGGGTGGTGCCCTGACCAAAGCCTAAAGGTCATAAAATATATAAAAACAATAGAGTTGGCAAGAATATTTAAAACACGTCCCTGAACATTATTTTAAAGATCTGTAACAATCAATGGCGTAGCGTTCAGAGTTCCAAGCAGCGGAAACATCCCTAATCTCTGTCACACAAGAAGTCCAAATATGTACGCTCAGCTAAGAAGGTTATTGCCATGATTTTGTGAGAGAAATTGTGGCGGTGATAGATTACTTTCCAAAGACAGCAACAGTCACCAGTGCACAGTGTGCAAACCTACTAAGGCAACCACTATATGTAGGCGGATTTGGTGTCCAATTCCAAAAAAGCTGGCCGAAAAAAAAGTAACTAGTTAGGGATTTTTTTTCATGTTGGGATGGTTACAGTACATCTGTAATGGTCAGAAATTAATTATGAAAAGGTTTATTTCCTAATACCTGTTGCGAAATAGGAGTCGCAAAGCTATCTTTGTTCGATTGCCATCGATTGTGTTACTGAGGCAGTAAACGACACACGTGTTGAAAGTTGTATAAAAACTTTAGATTGAAGCAGATCATAATCAGATAAAATGGAATCAACGTCTGAAAGTACGTAGAATATATTAAAAAAAAAGGGGTTATGAAATAATAATTTATCAAATATAAATTATTAATGAAACAATAATTGTTATTGATTTTTATTAATTGAAAGCGTTAAAATACGATATGTTACTATGAAAAAGTTATGTTGGTCCGCTGTCAGACTTATTGTAACTTAGAGTAAAATGTATGTTCGTCAATATAAAAGAAAAAATTCTGCCCGAAGTTGCCCCTGTTTGTTATTCAATCATTTCAAAATGGCGGACCTAAAAATCCATTTTTCACAACGTTTGAACTAGAGTTACGAAATTTGGCACGAGTAGTTTCGGAAAATATTACATGTTGAAAAAGTCGCCATCTTGAATCCAAAATGGACACCAAACCTATTGTTGTTTAGAATGCAGAGCCTAAACCGCTGGAGCTGAAATACCAAATTAGATATGAACGTATATAATCACTAGTTGGTTAAGAAAATATTACAAAATGTTTCGAAGGACGCCATCTTAGATCCAAAATGGCGGACCCAAAAGTCCATTTTCCACACCGTTTCAACTTGAGAAACGAAATGTCATTAAGGTGTATCATCACGAGTAGTTTTGGTAAATATTACAATATGTTGAAAAAGTCGCCATCTTGGATTCAAAATGGTCAATGGAAAATGACTTCAGATTCGTAATCAGCGACTCAAAAAATACCCTAGTACAGGTTCTGAGATCATTCACGTGCGTGTTTTACTTTTGGTCAGCTTTGTCCGCCCGTATCCCAGATTGAAATCGGCCGCGCTGTGCGTCGTGGAAACATGAACAATAAAAGAGACGACTGGGATAATGCCATAGGCACAAAGTTGTCATTTCTGCGGCTACTATTCATGAATGTGAATGAACTTATCACACATCCACCGAATTTACCTGATTTGGCACCTACCGACTTTCATCTTTTCGCTGCGGACCTACCCCCTAAACTGAGTTTTTCGAAAGTTCTCCTCATTGTCAGCAGCTGAATTCCCGGAATAGTACCTCAACAAAGGCCCTGGTTGCTAGCTTTCTCATACAAGCACCTCGGAGCTGCTGCGTAGCCTAGTCGGTAGCGCGCTCGACTTGAGTGCGAGCGGTCCCGGGTTCGATTCCCTGTGGGGGCTCAAAAATTTCGGTGTTGACCCAGCATCGTGAGGACAATTGGGGAGCTGCTGTGAATAAAATACAGTGGCGATCACAGTGAGAGCTTCGACTCTCCTCTCCCAACCCGTCTGGTCAGCGTGGGAGTAGTAGACCAACTCCTCCGTTCGGGAAGAGGCCTCATCCACTAGTGGATTGAATATGGCTGTGATTTATTTATTATATATATATCTGTGTAGCCTAATCGGTAGCGCGCTCGACTTCAGTGCGAGCGGTCCCGGGTTCAATACCCGGTGGGGGCTCAAAAAATTCGGTGTTGACCCAGCATCGTGAGGACAATTGGGGAGCTGCTGTGAATAAAAGACAGTGGCGATCACAGTGAGAGCATCGGCTCTCATCTCCCAACCCATCTGGTCAGCGTGGGAGCAGTAGACCAACTCCTCCGTTCGGGGAGATGCCTCATTCACTAGTGGATTTAATATGGCTGTGATTAATATATACGAGCTGTTCTTTACTTTTAAGTGCATCATTAGCATACCCCAAAATTCTGTTGGTTTACTTTGTCCATCTGTAACACAGGCTTCAGCCAAAGTAGAGAGAAACTGACTTCAGGTTTAGGTATAAGGACCTAAATTTCCCTTGCCCCTTTCAATCTTGCTATAGTTACAAGCTTCTCTAATGGTATTTTTGGATTATGCATACTTATAAACCTCTACGGCACGCTAGCACCTAAACGAAAGCAAAAAGGGAGAAACTGACTTCAGATTGGTATTCATCAATTTACATTTACACGGTCATGTTAAATCTTGTGACGTCACAACTGTTTCGCATTATATTTTTTTATAGTAAATGTGAAGTTGAACGAATCCCATTCGGATTCTAACTATTTTCTTCGCCTTCGCTTCACATGTCCATTACTACCGTAAAAAATGAAAGCTAAAACATGAACGCTGTCATCGGGTTTGACCTCAGTTTTGATGCTATGAACTTGGTTGTGCTTCTTTGAAATTATTCTTGATGGTGATTAACGCTGATATTACTTTATGGATTTTGAGTCTGTGTAGAAGTTCAATTAACGTAAAAAGAGGTGACATCGTTTCTGTGTGCCCTACTTTTTTATGTATATGATTCTTATTAGTTTGTCCGTCCGTGTCCAGACATTAAACCTCAAGAACCACAAGGCGTAGAGAGGTGTTGTTCGAAATGTATTGTCTGGACTAGTTCAGAGTCGCCGAACCCGTCTTGATTGTTGATGGTTGCCAACCCATTTAAAAAAATATAATTGTTCAAAATGTTTCCATTCCGTTGTACCTATCTGCACTAATCTTGACAGAAACATTATTCGACACAATACAAAAATATCGTGGTGGGTGTACACGTCCCCAAGCACACCGTTATCAGTGTTGCCATCCGTGTCCAGAAAATATATTGTATGAACCACAAGATGTAGAGAAATGATTGTGGTGTCGTTGGAGAGATCTTGCAGAAACTAGCTCAGAGCCGCCGAAACCGTCATAATCAGACGTTGCAGTTGTCAGTGCTTCCAAATTTCTTTAAAATTGTTTTTTTTAATGTTTCCATATCGTGAAACGTATCTGCACCAAACGTGGGATAAATATTATTCGGCACAATAGAAAAGTACTGTGAGCCCAGTTGTTAATGTTGTCAAAAAATAGGAATGGATTGTCTGTTTGAAATGCTATCAAGAAACGTAACCTTTGCGATTTTCGCAGCGTTAATTTGTTCTCTACCGAAACGCTGAAAGTTTTGTCGAAATTGCTTCACCTATTAAAACGTTATGCACGAACAAAGGCTATTGAGAGCCTTCGATTGAATTAAGTAGAGGGAGCAAGAACGGGGGGAAATATTAAATTAATTGCCGTGAAAGACCTTGCGCTATCGTATTTTTTTCGATTAAAATTGCAGATCACAGTCATTTGGTTAATTTTTGTTTAATTCTCCTGCCAGCATTAACTCGATTGATAGACTGGCCTATATAGACCCACTAATGTCCAGAGTGCATCGATTTACACGCTTCTTCAAATAACACAATATACCCAAGAATTTGTTTTCGTGTTTTTTAGGTATCATCTACTATACTAATTGCAACAGTTCTCATGACGTAAGGTCAAAGCATGTGAACAGAACGTGCTACACTATCACTGACGTCATTCTACGTCATGCAGTTACTGAGTACATTACATACTTTTCCACAAACATTTTTACATCGTTGTTTTCCTTGTGCTTTGAAACAAGGAAATTAAATAACGGTAAAAACTGCTCACACGAGTAGACGAATTTTGTAGACAGAAAGTAACGATTATTTCAGTGGCTATCCGGACTAACTCAAGCACGCTGTGCTTGTCATGGGGCCAAAGTGTTCGCAGTTCGCGATTATTTTGGGTCTTTTGGCTGTGTGCGAGATACTTGGTAACCACCTCATAGGTTGCCAAGTTGAAATCGAGGCCATGAGAGTCCAGAGGGGAGAGTAAGGGGAGGTAAGGCGAGAGACAAGCTTGATTATGCAATTCGATTTTATTGGCTCGTGCGTTACCAGTGGACCATACATAAGGAAAAGTATGAATATCATTCTCGTCCGTGAGTTCAGCCACTTCTACGCTATGCAGATCAATAGGACGAAAAAGGCTGTAAAGATAACTCAATCAAGTAGTTACTATTCAAAAAGTATTGGACACTTACTGTGTATAGGCTTGCAACCAGTTCGACACGTCAAGTATGCAAGTTTACAATGACACTTTGCAAGCCTCTTTTAAAGTTTAAACTTAAAACGGAAGTGTTAGTTGACACTTTCCAAACTTGCAGTAAGTTTGTCCTGGTACACCTCCTGCAAGGGTACAATTGTGAAATGTCACGGTTCGTACGTTTGCAGTAACTTTGCATCAAGTTATATGATATTTGCACTTGAAAGCTTGCAGTACGTCTGCTGTAAGTAAGAAAGAAAGCAGCTTTGACATAACAAGCTAGGATCAGGTCACGTGAATACTTGATGCAAATGTATGTACTTTGGGGGTATAGTTGTCTGAGGCAAAGTACATATGAAATGAATGCGTCAAATACCAATATTTTCATTGTTTTACGTTAAAATCAAAGAGCTCTACATAACGATACTGGAATGGTCGACTAGTATTGAAAGATACAGCTAAGATTTAACATCGAACGTCCACCCAGATATCACCCAAACTTGCAGCCAATTAGTACGAGGTTTGGCATTGCAAGTCTGCAAACTTGCTACTGTCTTGCAGAAAACTTGCTACTTGACAGGGGACAAAGTTACACTAACCTTTCATGCCAAACGGCGTGTTGGTTACTTTCTACAAACTTGTCTTGTTAAACATCAAACATGTGGTGGAAAAAATCAACTGTCTCGATTGTGGCTCGAACCTAGACTCTTCAGTTTTGTTTGTTGTCCACTTCTGACTGTCTTCTATTTTACTAATCATTTTTTTCCTAGTCCTGTTATGTTACGAAGACAGTATCTGAAGTAAATACACTGATATATGCTGAAATTCGAAACTGGGAAAGTTCATGAATCCTGTTTTGGAGCTATGAAACCTGTTTTTCACAAGCGAGCCTCCTGAGGAAAATACGTTCCTTACTGCGCAAGTCGATGGCATGTTTGCGTTTTTAGTCTTTGTATTGCGTATAATGAAATAAAAGAATAATTATCTAACCGGAATTGTTTAACTTACTTTCTGAGTACAATTGAAAATTATGTAACATGTTGAAAAATACGAAAGGAATTGAAAGGGGACAAATCGTTAATAAATTTGAACAAAAAGAAGTTGTTTTAAAAAGATGGTTTTTTTTTCTGGACCCCGGGTGTTGCAGTTAGTAATCTAACAAGAAAAATCAAAGCTAGTTCAAACTTGGTTCTATAAACTAGAGTATTATCTGGGGAATTGGCAACCAGTTTGTTTGAGAAGTGGCATCGATCCGAACAGTAAAGTATACATCATTAAGATTCTCCTTTGAAAAATCAACGAATCAGCCTTATTCATTTCTCTAACACAAGATCAATAAGTTTTCCCAGTTTCGAAGTATACATGCATGCCTTTATCGTAAACTGTCTTCGTAACTTAAAATGACTAGTAAAATGTACTTCATTTAGAGCAAGAATGGTGGCGTAGTGGTTAGAGTGACGGGTAACAAACAAATATGAAGATTCTGGCTTCGAATTTTACTGCAGACAATAGAAATCATTTTCCGCCACAGGGTCGATGTTGGTTTGCCAACTTTTTTTAAGTTTGTAGCAAGTTTGTAGCTTTGCAATACCAAACTTGCTGCAAAATTGCTTCAAGTTTATTGTGCTATCTGAGTATAGACCAAATTTTCAGTGCATAGTTTTGTAGGCTTGTTATCGCTGTGCATTTTTGTCTCTATTATATTAATGTCTCAAGTTTTGTCTTGCTTCTTGAGTTTTGAACAAGTATATGTTGTGAAAAATATTTGCCTTTCTTTAGAATTAAGACATAAATTAAAAAAAAAGCAGTCCACACAGCAATAACATGAGTAAAAAACAGAACTGAAAAATTTGGTTAATGGAGATTAACCTGTCAATGGAGATTATAAGCTCCCTGTCCTCATATATTCATAAAAATTTTAATGTCATCGATTAGTCCAGTATCCCTTTTAGGCAAATATCAAAGGTTAAAGTATTGGCATCGGTACCTAATGTTGCCAACTCACACAGTGTAAAAAGTAGCTATTGATTCAGCATTGAGTTTGCGTTTTTGACAGACAATCTTAAAGCATTGGATATCCGTTGAATAAGTTTTTGTCCAATGCAAGCATAGAAAAATGTGGTTCATACAAACCGTACTAACTTACAAAATAAACACATATCTATAGAAATAATAATAATAATAAAAAACTTATACCTATGTTCACAAACGAACTTTGCAATCTTCGGCTTGGGACAGAGATACCAAAAGGTCATATAAATACATTCAAAATCAGAGATTCACTTTGATTTTCGTGAATGCTGACAATAACGTTTCTTACGTGTTTAGTTTTTCGACATCCTTCGTCTATATTCTTTAGTAAATTGATATCAGTAATATATATTTTAGGACCAAAAATATTGAATCTAATTTATATAATTTGCAGTTAAACTGTTTTCTTTTAAATTGTAGATCTTTTTAAATTCTATTTTTCTTTCGAAGAAGATCAAAGTTCAGGAATGTGCTTTTGCTTCCTAAATGAGAAGACAAGGTCGAGAAACTTAACTGACAGCAAACACAAATATGATTTTTTAACCTTTTACCAAATGAATACCTCCTGCCGTGCCAACTGGGATGAATCTAATAATAGCGTTTTACTGGCACTGAGCCACTCCTGCCTTGAACCTCGAGTACGAACAATTAGTCATCACCTGCTATTGAATGCAGTGATGTACTATCATAAACACTAAACAATCTTTTACATGTCGATCAAATAAACTGCAGCTTCAACAGGGAAGCGAGATGGTTTACTGGACGTATCATAGTAGGAGGTCGTGGATTCGAAACTTGGGTTGCTTCCTCTTTGCATGGCACCCTTGAATGCTGAGATGCAGAACCGGCTCAAGGGCTGTTAGATTCAGTTCGATCCTGCGAACAGAGCGCTACAGTTATGGGGGCGCCAAACATTTCGGATGCGAATGTAAAGTATGAGTTCGGAAAATTACATTACTATTTATGAGGGCGCATCAAAAATTTGAAACAGAGTGACGATTGACGATTGACGATTGACTTAGAGCCGGCTCCACTGAGATGATATCTTGAAATGGGAATATCAGAGAGACAAATTAAAAAAAAAAAACTTTTTAAAGACACTTTTCTTAAATCATTTGTACTAAAAAGTAAAAAAATATTTTGTTTCTGCATGACTAAAAAGGGAAACATGGGGCGCTCTCTCATTTACAGTCATTTTATAAATCCTTCAATTGGCGCGCCCCATGCTTTTATTTTGGGTCATGCATAAACAAAATTATTTTTTACTTTTTAGTACAATTTGTTCAAGTAAAGTATGCCTTTGAAAAAAAAATTTTTTTCGAGCTATTGCAGTGTTAGGATACTTTTTCTCAAGCTAATGTATCGTGACCCAAATCCTAAAGTGTTCTGCAACCAGTCAAATGTAACATCGTTGCAGACCACTACCCCTTTAGTTCTTTTTTTTTTTTTTGCTCAGTTTCCCGGTTTCTTAGGTCAATCACCTAACAGCAAACATCGGCTGGGTATCATGATAGCAAATATTTTCCCTTTATTTTAATAGTAGAAAGTTTATTTTAATAGTAGTGGTCTGCACGGGCCGACCGGGCTGGTGCGGGCCTGGGTTTGCAGGACTCTATTGCAGGCTAATATTTATTTTAGGATAAAGAAGTTTATATTAAAAAAAAATATGCTTTTAAAATATAGAAATATATGAAAGTAACAATGGAATATTGAATTGTTACCCGACTTAAGTCACTGTGCAAATGTTCATTATTGTATGACGTCGGGAAATTAGTTAACGTTGCAAGATTTGAGGACACCACGAACCATTGCGAACTAAAGAAAAGAATGTAAAAATGACAATGCTTACTGAATTGAATGTAGACCTATTTATGGGGTTTAAGCATCTTTGATTCAGGTCGGGATTGAGTAGTGAAGAGAATGTGGAAAGGAAATCGGCTAGGACCTAGTTTGAAGGTACAAGTCGGCATTTACCTGATATAACTGAGAAATAATGTGAGAAAAACAACCAGATCAACCGGTCCTGGATTGGAACCCAAGACCTTGCAATTGCGAAGCAAACGCCCTATCAGCTGCTCTACAACCGCTTGGTGATTAGTATGCTTAGAGAGAAAGGAACGGCAAATATCAATACACACTTGAATTGAACGTCTTTTGTTTTAAAATAATTAAAGATTTTGAATCAAACGGAAAAACTATTTTTGCGTCACTAAGCGAAACCAAGTCCGTAGCCAGGATTATTTCATTGGGGCACAGCTTTCTGGTGGGGGTCTACTAAAAATAATTTCCATGATATAATTACTGATACACGAGATGCATACATGCTTACAACATTTGAGAACTTTTATGTTTTGTACTCTGTATAAAAGTGTAAAATATGAATAACAGGAAATAACTTTAGTTTGTTATATACTTCTAGATTAAGAATTCGTAGTTTGTATAATTCCATTCTTCAAAATGAGTGAAAGAATTTCTCACAAAAGAAATATTTGCATAATGAAGTACAATTAGGCTATTTATGGCTCAGTTGGTAGAGCGCTCACCTCTGGTGCTAGGGGTCGTCGGATCGATCCCTGCTCATAACATGTGAGCTTTGTGGTGGACAAACACCGTGTGCGTAGGTTTTCTCGGGGTGCTCCCTTTCCTCCCACTTTCTTCATTCCACCAATTCATCCCATCATCATCCATACGGCCTGAGCCATAGTTGCCTAAAGGCCTTAAAGTAAATTCAACGAACGATACTGGAGACGTTAAAGAACAGAAAAAGTAACTGAAAATCCTTTAAAGACACTCTTTTCTTAATCAATTCGTACTAAAAAGAAAAAAAAGTATTTATGTTTATGCATGAGTAAAAAGAAAAGCATGCGGCGCGCTCTCATATACAGTCGCCTTATAAATTCCTGAAATACATTCTTTTCTTTTTAGTCATGCATAAACAAAATTATTTTTTTTTTCTTTTTAGTACGAATTTATTAAGAAAGGAATGTCTTTAAAAGGTTTATTATTATTATTATTATTATTATTTTAGTTATTTCGATGTTCGGATACATCTTCTCAAGCTAAATGTTTTGTGACCCAAATCCTAAAGAGTTCTGCAACCAGGAAAGTCCAGGCTAGTATTTATTTTAGGATAAAGAAATTGAGAATAAAAAAAATATATTAAAATTTGTTTTTTAAAAATATAAATATATGGAAATATATGAAAGTAAAAATGGAATATTGTATTGTCACCGGACTTACGTCGCTCTGCAAAATTTCATCATTCTATGACGTCGGGAAATGAGTTCAATTAACGTTCCAAGATTTGATGACACCACGAACCATTGTGAACTAAAGAAAAGAATGTAAAAACGGGCCACACAGCAATATCAATCGTAAAAAACTGAACTAAAACTGAAGTTTGGTCCATATTGGTTTAGACTGGAAGTGGTCAAACGGGGTTAAGTGTTCTTTCCGCTCTCTGGCTTCATATATTGATGAAATGTTCAATGGCAGCAGTCAGTCCAGTATTGCGTTTAGATAGAGATCATTGGTTTCCAAAATATATACTTAAAAAAGTTTTAAGATCTTTTTTTATAGAATGACTATATTTTACACCTATTTCTTTATATAATTATTTTAGAATAATAATTTTAGTATACTTTCGAAATTTTCTTGCAGTGTTTTTGTTGTATAACATGTACTAACTCACACAACAGACAAATACTTACAAAACAATCTAAAATATTTGACAAGTAATATTTAAAAAGTCAATCCTATGTCCATTACGAAAATACTCTTGAAATACTTAGGAAAATGTTTTCTGACTCGTGTAGCCTATATTTCCAATGGAAACATTCTCAATATGTCATTGCTGTATGAAGGAAGATATTTACAAATGTAGCCTATGATTCAAAATATACTTATGGAAATGTTTTAAAAAATGAAATGGACTAGAAATTATTTGTAAAATGTTTTAAGAAATATTTTACTGTTGTGTGGATAAGTATTAATAATAATGATTAAGATACTTACAATACTTTTTATTTAGGACAAAAAAAAATGTATTTTGTGAGAATCTCTTCAAATTTTGCTGTGACCTGAATTTTTTTCATACTTTCTCCCGTGTTTTTATTCATTGTTTGATCTAAATCAAAGAACAGATGGTTCAAAAGTTTGGAAATTAGAACAAGAATATGACAGAGTGGGGTTAGGAAAGCTGTTGCCTGCTATTTCGGTCCATCGTCTCTGAAAAGATGCCCAGATCTTACGTAATACTCATCTCATAGGTTGGTCGTTACCGTTTATATATTACAGACACACTCCTAAATAGCTTAAACCCAGAAGTGTCAGATGACAAAGTATTAGAAAACACCAACAGGTTAGAGCTATTAGAGTCGCTCAATCATTAACATCTCGTTCAGAATGTGTGTGTACGTTTCATTTTTCACCCGACTTCAGTTATGTTGATGCATGAAAATAACATATTCTTCAATTTTCATTGGGAAGATCAAGTCACAACAACTTTTTTAACACTCAACCATGGTTCATAGTCATACACGCCTTATGGAAAATGAATTAGGCAATTATTAAAAAAAAAAAAAAAGAAAAGAAAAGAAAATTATACATATAAGAATATATATTCACTATAATCATGAACACATCTTCAGCGAGATAAAAAATAGTATTGAGTAATGGATATTCAAAATTATCAAAAGTATGAGCATACTTTGCAACGACGCTTCCTAAACGTCGATTCAGACAAAGTCTTGGTACAACAAAAAGCAAATGAAAAGAAAATAATGCGCTGCTCTTTTCCAGATTTATATCAGGACACCACGCAACATGCCAATTTACCATTTAGGTCTTGGACCTATTGCCACATTGTGATATATCACAAGCTATCGGTGATGCCCAGTCACTTGCCTTTTGAATGTTCTAAATAGGAAAAAAAGAACTACGTACCGCTACTGAAAAGCTGTAAAACATGCTCGAATACAATTCCTAACATCTATGAATGGTTTAATTGTTAAGCCTAATTCTAAAATCGGTTAGACCTACACAAAGCTATTTTTTAAAAAAATCATCTAAGTCTATAGTGAACTACATAAAAAAAAGAGATCCAATTTAGTGCAACTTCCATTTCGTTCCCTCTCAAATAGAAGTCTTAATTCCGTGTACTAAGAGTTAATAAACAAAGAAAATCTTATATATTTGAGTCTAAAAAGTTATAAAGATTGCTATGATAAGAATTTGGAAAGGAACCACAAAAAGATGTTGTACAAAGAAATAACGTAACACCTACGCACACCTGTTCAGAAGTAGGGGATTTAGGGTATTCGTGTAAACAACAAATAATTGAAAGAATCCTAAGAGTTGATCCACGAAATTCCCACATCAGATACAAAAAGAAATCATTTCTGAATATTGTAGGAATAGGTGAACGAATTGTAGGAACGAAATTGTCTAACTTTCATGTATGTCAATGTCATGTTATATCAACACTTCGACCTTGTATTCGTATTACTAAAAGAGATAACTGCGCTGACATAGCAAGGTCAAGAATATACGTATATAAAAACAGATCTTCGGCACTCTATCAGCGTGTTTTTTTTTCTGACTAAAAGCATCTGAAACTACTGTTCACTGGTCATCTAGTGAAATACTCAAGGAGATCGTGCTATCCCATATCTCATCTCATTAAAAATTCATTTTTTGTCTCTCATCTATTGAAATCGTCTTTATCCCTTTTCGGCTGACTTTCACCTATCAATCAAAAGGCACTCCAAATCAACCTCATGTGACCACCTCTTTAGAAATCACACTCTATTTATCCCTCAATCACGTGTGACCTCTCATTAAAAATGAACTTTCTGATTCTCTAGCTCATTAAGCGTATCTATTTCGTTATATTGAATAATCCACCTGTCAATTAAAATACATTCCCAAAACACTATCATCTAAACAAACTTAATATGCTCTTCTAGCCATCTCAGCGTCAAATAGTCTCATATGGCAGAAATTAAACTCATTCACACAAAAACAACCGCATCCAACTCTGCAACCACTATAACCTAACCTCCATGTTCTTTGTTTCTTCTTTAATCTGTATACATATATATATTTTTTATATTTCATTTTATAACTAAAAACACTAACATTGTTAATATCTAAAATGTGCCAACTCAGGAGACTTTGGGGGCGGCGGAGTCTTCCCTCATGGCTTCTTCCCTGTATATAAACTATAACTGGTCATAAACACTTCCTGAATGTATTCAGAAAGTTAAGACGAACACCGTAAATTTTAGGAACTTTACAATGGTCATAAATAGTTTACTTCAACTTGTTAAACTAGATAAAACTTCGCGACATGCCGGTTGCAGAACACTGTTCTGGTAGATTAATGCTGTACAAAAACGAAAGTCTCGCAAAGAAGAAGAATTTGATAGCGTATCTCAGAGTAGTAGTATTATTCTATTGCATAACACATCAAGACATTTCATTTCATTACGTGGAATTTCCAGATAAGAGCATTTAACGTTGTGAAGGGAGAGTATTAGATAAAATAGTGATTTCCTCAGTAACATTCGTAATTAAGTATCATTCAAAGGTTATTGAATTTGTTGTAACCTCTTATAATTACGTGCAATGGATTTTATCTTTTGCTTTCATTAATTTTCTTGGAAGGATCGAAAGCATAATGAATATGTCGTAATGTTACAAATACAAAAAGTTTTATCGTTCTTGATGAATGGACCATACTGAAATTTTAATGGAATATACAGATAATTCGCTTAAACAAGTGACAAGAATGCCAGCTTTGTTCGATATCTTGATTGTATATCGAGACAATAAAATACTAAATATTGGCCGGGACGGGCGTGAGCCATAGTGCTGTTACCGCCCATAAAATTCATTTTATCTTAACTAAATATTCGAACGGGAGGCTGAACCGCTTCCATATTATTTTCTATTCATTCCTGAATACTTCACGCTATGATTCAACGTTGTACAGACATCACATTTCTTTGCGTTTATCATTGTTTGATTATACTTGAACTTCGTATTTAATCTGCTTAATATCTAACGAGGATAAATTAGAAGTGACACAGCAATAAACACGTGTTATGTTACGCAAGGCACTTAACAGTATCTTGGTAAGTACTCATACAAACATTCCTTCGAAATCCTGTTACCTCACTGAAAGTACGTTTATAAGTCAAAACCAATACTGTACTGTAGTCATGACATTTAGACTGGGTGTTTCTAAAGTAGACATAAAAAAACGGAACAAAACAGGACACCTTAAAAACAACGTTTTAACTACCAAGATCTGAAAGGAAGATGTTTAATCAAGTAATAACTATCGACTTGATACAAGCCTGAGCAAAATACATGGTAAAAAGCATTGTTTTTCGTTCTGAACTCAACTTTTTACCATGTTAATTGTTTACTGATGAATAAATATTTTGCAAGAGTTTAGGATTATTTATTAACAGACTATGAAATTATTTACTGAGTAACATTGTGAGATCCTGAAAATGAGACTTGACAACAACAATTGCTTGTCTCGTTTCTGCTACAAAACGGTTCCTCGGATCAGTCCAGAAGGAAGACATTTCAGCCACAACAACACTTAAGATATTAAGTCAAGTGAACGAAATCGCCGATTTATTTCTGGTAGGAAAAAAAACGTGACATTTGGCGTCCCGTTAGGAATTTGTCGGGACAAAGAACAGTTAGCGAGAAGAAAGGACAGTCCCGTTAAAAACGGGACCTCTGGTCACTCTAAATCCAATTATTATTATGACTGAAGTCTAGGAATGGTTTATCAAGTTTTGTACTTCATTTCAACCGTCACTTTTTTTTTAATTATGCATTGATTTTTGTTCAAAACTAGATTTTCTGTTCAGAAGATACTTCTGCACAATACATGTGTAATAATTTCAACGGATGAACTTACAATGGTGCTTCTCAAGTGTAAAACGGTTTGGTGATCATCGGAGGTTAATGGTTACTATCTACCAGAGCTAGCTCGAAAGTAATTTCAGTTTTCCATGAAATAGTGGGTAACGTGCCATATTTGGCAATAGTAAGTCACTATGCATTCATCAGTGGTAGAAGGGAGGTCGTATTACCTTCATTCATGCAGCAACTGCTGTTCCAAATATGTCCAGTAATTTAGAATCTTACCAGTTGTGAGGCGCGCTCGCACACAAACACCAAGATGTCAAAACTCAGATCGTAACTAAACTTTGTATATCGACGGAGAAGCCCAATCTAACAAAATCACTATATATATTTCTTCCTCCAAGTGGTGCATTTCAGCCCTAGCGGCGTCAGGGCACTTTTAAAAGTTGTGAACTTCATGGAATATAGGACTTACTAGCGCCAGGGCACCTTTTTTCTGTAGAAATGCACTACTGATTCATAGTTTTGATTAGCACTACGTAATTCTTAGCTTGGATTGTCATGCAACATGCACATTTGGAGAAAATAGTTCGGCATCTGGAATCTGCTGGAATTATCGACTTGACGCAATTTGCTGCTGGAAAGCCGTTCTATTCATGCTCATTTCGATCATCTTTACTTTAGAGAACCTCTGGGAATCTCTTATTTCCTTTGGTGAATCCCTTGCACATCCACTGTGGAATTTTGAAATATCATTTTTGTATAGTGCAGATTTAAAGTCTTTGACGGTACTATGCCACGTCAGCCATACTGTTCGTGGTGTTAGAAATATGAAGCTCTAAAGTTCATTTTCCCACGCTTTCGGCAGGCTGTAGCTCCGAAAATATGCGGATTTCGAAAATTTGTCAGAAACTTTCGTCTTGTTTTGATGTGAGGAATATCCTCCCCACATTTGTCGGTGTAGTTCATAGACACACTATAGAAATTCAAATAGCATATTGAAGGAAATGAGCCCCTGAGATTGCTGCTGGCTTACATAATCATAGAACTGCAAAATAGTTCACTAAATATGCATTTAATTATTCCTTCAATGTTGACACGTACAGGTGATTTCGTTCCTCTGTTAATTGCATATTCATTATGAAAAATACTCTTTCCACGTTATCATTAGGCTAACGCTAAGGATGAGTTCACAGTCACAAAATCCAAAAATCGGGACAAACAGGCGTCCCGAAAGCACATTTCGGGACAGCTAATTCTTTCACTGAGAACCGAGACTGTCCCGGAAAACCGAGACGTCTGGCAACCGTAAGTAAGGATGGTGTAAGACAATGATTCCACATGTTTCAAAATGGGCGGAACTCCATAACTAGGAAAAGTAAATTTATATTACATAAATGATGTGCTTAATTTTCTATTTCCCTGAAGAGTTTTGTATCTTCGAATAGTCAGCCGATTAGCGATAAACATTTCCGCTGACATCATGTTTATTGCTGAGAACAGGAACTACAGAAGGATGCGATAATTCCGCTTCTAGGACATTTGTTTCATTTGGTTTAGGTTCGAAAATCAGTATTGTCCTCACAAATCTACTGCAGGACTGACTATTACCGCACTTGTAGTTTACGAGGTATGAGGACCTTTTATTCATTGTGTCATTAAAATGATGTTTCTAGAATAATATTGGATAGTAATGAGCAGTATTTACTCAATACTTGTGCTTTTCAAAACACAACCGAAATACCTATTTTCTATTGGAATTTTGTATTTAATTTTTAAGATTTTTAGTTGTATGTGGAAGTAATCAATGTAAACAATAACCCAATCAACTTTGTTATCGCCTCTACCAATATATTGAAACTTAATGACCAAAAGTTCCTCCGACCTTGGCAACTATTGTAACAAAATTACCTATGATTAGTATTAAATGTGTATTTCATGTCGATGTTGAAAATAATATTGTACCCAGTCTAATTTTCATGTAATTAAATATATTTGAAACTAATTTGTCCGTATTTAGTCCGCAACTAATACGGTAACCCTACAAATATCCATGCACTACCCAGGATTGTAAACTAACCCACAAACTAGTTTATCAAAATTTAAAGAAACACCCTCGTTGTCGTTCTCACTGATCAAGAAACTCACATCAGAGTGGCTGTGGCAAAGTCTTCAAATTAATGTTATCTGTCGGAAGGTGCTACAGTGAGTGATGCTCTCCCAATACCCACCTTTTGGGTTTTTCTCCCCCTTTCTAGTTTTATGAGATCAAATTTCATGCGTCATTAAGCCAGTCCCCCAACTTTTTGAAGTTAAATGGATGCCTTTATGGACATTGTATTCAGGCGACGTCTATGTTTATCTAATACCGTTTCGTTTATGTCATCTCTGAGGTCTTAAATGAAACAAAACAAATACAGTAAACGCAAACAGTATTTATTATTTCTACGAAGCTGCTTCTGTCATCCATAATCCCCCTCTCGCCAATGAGAACAATAATTAAACTGACTCGCTCTCTGCGTAATCTAAAGACCAAGTTCAATACTAGCAGATGTTACTCGTTCAATATGTTAGGATTCGACTGTTAGCTCACATCTCTTCATTCTCGTTAAAAAGTTAGCCTCCATTAGGCCTATATTCAATTTATTGAATCTTCTGCGGAGTATATTTTCGTATTTTACCTCCATTCCTATTTCCACAAGGTTTTAAACTGAAGAGGTGTTCCTCCCCTATAAATTGTAGTAAGTGTCTTTAACTCACAGTAAGAGGAAAGTATACCCAAAGTAATTTGACCTGCACACTATTTGAAGGACGTCTCTGGTAAGGGAGATCCAGATAGCACCCAAGTTTGTAGGTTTGGCATTGCAAGTTTGCACAAAGTTTCGCATCACATTGCTGCAAATTTACTACAATCTTGTAGCAAATATGCTAGTTGAAACATACTACATTTGCTGACACATAGGCCTATATACAGATGTGCCATCATTCATGGGATATCCTCAAATGTAAATAGGCGAATCGATCGCCGAATCACCACCCAGACTAACGTTTTAAAGGCGATGGAGAGAGAATGTTAGTCACAAAAATCCGCAGAAACCGGCCTCTTCACATCACTCCCACCTTCAAAGTTTTTGGAGGTCGTCCAGCATGCTCTTTACTCATCAGATTTAGCCCTCTTTAATCTCTTGGCCCCCAAATGAAATTGAAGTTAGAAGGGTGACGTTCATAGGCTATCTCTTGAGATAAATAATTGTTATTTTGCTCTAAACACGCAACACTAATAGAATACATTCTTAAGTTTAGCTTTCATTTTTTTGTATACAGGGTGTCCCAGTCATATACGCAAAAACTTCGGGCGATGATTTGTCATACCAAAATAAGAATAAAACTACCTATAAACATGGATCCAATTTCGCTTCGTTTTGGAGATGCAGCCTTTCCAACTTGGAGTCGGAAGAAATTGAAAAATTCTCAGTAAATCAGAAACGACGCATCGAATTAAAATCTCCTTTTAAAAAACTTGTTTCTATCAACATGGTGGATATCAAGAGTAAAAACACAATGTCATCAGGTTGCCAACCCGGTACAACGTTAATAAATTGTCAAATGCCACAACGTCGTGTTATTTGATATTTCAGATCCTCTGATGATGATAAACAACATACGTAAAACACACACAGTAGTGTTGCAAACTATGCATGAAATATCCTACAAAAATACGTAGTTTGTATAAAATATCTTATTCACAGTTTGAAACACTGCCGTATGTGCTTTACGTATGTTGTTTATCACCACTAGAGGATGCCAAATACCCAATAACACGGCGTAGTGCTATTTGAAAAATTTAAACGTTGTACTGGGTCGGCAACCCGATGACATTGTGTTTTCACTCTTGATATCCACCATGCTGATATAAATAAGTTTTTTAAACGAAATTTTCATTTAATGCAAAGTTTCTGATTTATTGAGAATTATTCAATTTCTTCCCATTGTTAGGCGTTGATTTCGGGCTCCAAGTTGGAAATGTCGTTTCTCCAAAACGTAGCGAAATCGGGCCCATGTTTATAGGAAGTTTTCTTCTTATTTTGGTGTGACAAATCATCTCCCGAAGTTTTTGTGTAGTATATGACTGAGACACCCTGTATATCTATTAGCTTTGGAATAAATCAAGATAAATCGCAAAAATGTGTTTCAATTAAGTTGATTTCTATATCTTATACACTAATGCCATGTTTTGCACTGCTGGTACTGCTGTATCTCAGAAATGATACTGCAAATGTCATATTTGGGTGCTATGGTTTAATTTACTATCAGTAGTTTATCCTTGATTTTCAAATTAGGCGGGTGTAAGACCAAGAGAGATACATGCTGCTGAAACGTAAAACGGATCTCGAACTTATATTTTTGTACTATATAACCTTCACCAACGTTAGATTAAATAGCTAAAAAGTCAGCCGCTTCTCAATGGTTTCCAAAGATCTCTCAGACGTGACGGGCTTAGGCCAGAGCTCTCTTGAGCCCATAAAAGATCTTTTAAAAAGTATATAACATGAATATATTTCTGCAGATAAATAAATATGTACGAAAGTTACAAATCTGTATAACAGCTCAAAAACTAACATTTCTTAACATTCTACAAGGAAAGAAACTTGCAAATTTGTTGGATGACTGAATATTGTCAACTGCTCTTACCCATCTGTTTTTTCTTTTCGTTAACGCAGGACTGACAAATTAAGCAAGAGCCTTGTTACTTTTTCTATTGAAATAAT
>JAGDQP010026802.1:13995-25563 GCA_022664845.1 Lepisma saccharinum
TCGATTTTGCCATAAACTCTTGTTCCTGTATAACATGCTTCTGGCAGTGCTAACGTTTTCTGACGTGAAGAACTTGGCTCATGCACTGCCGTGCATGTTGATAAAGTAAATTCTTCAAGTGTACGGCAAAAGGAAAAACTCAACTGAGGACGAGAATGAAGGTCTATTAACCAAGAGAATTTCGTAAGCATTTTGGTTAGTAGGAAACCGAGAAGTCAAAAGTCATATCTGATTGCATAATATTCTCTTGAGGGACAGAAGGCTTAAAGCAAATATCTCATTGAAGTTATTTAGCGCTAAGAAAAATTCCGCACTTGTAAAATTGTTAGTTTGTTCAAGGTACGTTTTGTCACCATTGAGGAGATCATTGGTGGTCCACTTGACATATTTTTGAATTAGTTGAGTTTTAAAACACTAGGTGCCGAATGTTCCTTGAACGGTATTGACATCTAGTGTAGAATCCGCAAAACAAAGCGCCAAGAACCGACTGGCTCCTTTTAACAAGCCACTGAATGACGACGGCTGCGCGAAACATGGTTTATTATTTTAAAGTGAGTATAAATTTTTCAATAATTTGTTTCAATTTGCATATAAAATTGTGATGCTATATACTGTTTTTGCTCTCAGAATATGCAGAAAGATTCTACTATTTTCTTTTTATATGAGAAGTAAAGATGTGGAACCCAATATAGTCCACATGGCCCACCCTGCCAAGAAATTTGCTACTGTCATTTGTGTAAGTTTGATAGATTAAGTGGCATGCGATTACACTGCTCAACAAGAAATTGTTTATCTTGATATTTTTATTTTTACTTAATGATTTTGATATGATAGTTACGAATCTGGTACTAACCCCATGAGGAAAACTCGGCGGGCCTCCGATGGCCAGCCATCATGGTTGGTGGGTCACCGGCGGCCCGACGAGTTTTCCTCATGGGGAATTTTCCTCAAATGTCGAAATTTCAGACGCAATCGACCAATTTTTATTTTAACAGAACATGACCTTTTTAATACAGGATGATGATAGTTACGTAGATCACCCCTAGGTGTCAGTAAAAGAAATGTTGATATTCTTTCTTGATTTTATTAATTATTTTCTTTATTTGCTCAGCATCAGTTTTGGAGGTATTCAATTTTTAAAACTGAATTAAGGAATTATTGTTTTTCTCATAAACTTTGAACAAAAGTTGCTAAAATACAATTAAAATTAACGTTTCTCGTCATATGAACCCCTATTAAAAATGTATTATCCGACACTTAGTTTGCTGTTGCCCATTATCCATACATAATAGTAACTATAGAATATAATTAAATCAGTTCACTAGTTACTTGCGTTAAAATTTCCACTATTATTAAAAAAATAGACTGTACATGTTAGTGTTGTTGTTATTGTCATGATATATATTAAAAGTACTGGAATGAATGGAACCTTGCATATATTCAGAATGAATGTGTGTATTCGATTTTTTTTAAAAAAATGGTGATGGTATATGATGAATATTGGATATGACGAATATTGGAAAATTATTTGTAACACAAGTAGCTACATCTCATTAACCCTGTAGTCCTCATAGTTTCTTTCTAGGTGCACCCTGAGATGAAGGCTCCTGCAAATACACATGTGTGTTCTTGTGTGTGTGCTTGCATGATACAAACATTGCCTATAGGATGCGTAAACAGATTAGAGTCATTACAGATGTTAACCTGGGTTTCTCCACCAATCTTGCACGTGTGGTTTACTAGTATATTGAACCGATACAGGGATTTTTATAATATACAGCAATGCATATTCTGGCTTTTGCCATCTTTCACAAAACTCTTCTCGCGTTTCTCTATCTTCTTGTTTCACCTTCTTTCCTCTCTTATGCACATTCCGATTCGCGGTAAATGTCTCCGATAGACAGAAATCGTAGCATCCACACCCTCGATAGATGCTTTAGTTGCATGTGCATACGGAGATCGACAGTAGAAGTTGGAGAGCGGTCACTCTTCCGGGGGCCCTGACATTACCGTACAATATTTTTTCAAGCTGCTGCCCGTTGTTTGCAGTGGTCACTTGTCTTAAAGAATGTGTCTCTGTGTTGTGTTAGAAAGGATTAAAACAAAAATGTCTACAAGCCCACGTTGCAAAATGTCAGCAGATTCTTTTTGCTATGTTTGTGGGTTTTATATAAGTGAAGAACAAGTAAAACACAATAGTGTGCCCGGAACAAAGTTTTGTGCTGCATATAAAGCATACTTTAGAATGCCGATGAGTGATCAAGACAAACATTGGGCTACGCATGTGTATTGTGGCAGTTGCCGCTCTACGTTAGAAGGTTGGTGACGGGGGAACCAGAAAGTGTATGCCGTTCGCAGTCCCTCGACTTTGGAGAGAACCAACCAATCATCTTAATGGCTGTTACTTTTAATGGACGTGACACACTACAAGAACAAGAAAAATTTAGAATACCCCAATTTACCATCATCCATTGCATCAGTTCCACACAGTGATATACTCCATGATCCAAAAGTTTTCATCATCGGAGGATGAACTGGAGAAAACATCTGATCGTGATATAAGTTTTAGTGATGAAACTGCAGTTTTACTTAATCAAGATGAGTTGGATGACTTGATCAGAGATCTTGATCTTCCATGCTTCACGCATGAAAGAGTGGAACTTTCTCCTTCCATCATGTGAAATATCTAAATACAGAAGCGAACATAAAACATTTTCAAGTTTCTTCAGAATGGAGTGAGATATGTTCTATTGCTAGGACATCAGCGGTCACTTTCAAGCTATCGGCTTCACACATCTTCCAGAAGAGTGACGTCTTTTTATAGATAGTTCTGCACGAAGCTTGAAGGGCGTTTTTCTTCATAATGGAAATGTGCATCCTTCTGCTTATTCAATCCACATAAAAAGAACGATGAAAATGTTAAAATTCTGTTGAAGAAGGTTAAGTATCAAAGCTATAGGTGGGATGTTTGTGGCAATTTTAAGATGATTGCTTTTCTTTTGTGTTTGCAGTGTGTATAACTTATACTAAAAATTCTTGCTTTCTTTGCCTTTGAGATAGCAGAGCTACAGATCCACCACTCCACATTAAATTGGGACTTGTAAAACAGTTTGTGAATCATTGGCCCCTAATTCTGCTGTTCTTCACTACATCGGAAAAGTGTTCCCTCTGTTATCTGATGAGAAAGTCACAGCTGGTATATTTACTGGACTTAGATCCATGTGGTGCTTCAGTCTAAAGAACTTCAATAAACGATGACTTTTCTTGAAAGCAAGGCTTGGGAGGCTTTTAGAGGGGTGGTGAAAGGATTTCTCGGTAAAAATAGAAGTGAAAATTACAAAGAATTAGTGGATTCTTTGATTTACCATTACTAACTTTTTAGTTGTAGCATGTCTTTGAAATTACTTTCTGTCCTCGCATCTAGACTTTTGCCGTCCAAATTTAGCAGCTGTAAGTGAGGAACACGGTGAACGCTTTCACCAAGATATCCAAACAATGGAGAGAATATATCAAGGACGCTGGGATACCGCAGTGATGGGATATTACATTTGGACTTTAGTTCGTGATGACGCATCAATTTCTTACAAGAGAAAAAGCACCAATACGCACTTTTAAAATGTAAATACCACTTCAATGTAAATGTGAGACTGTAAAGTGCTGTAAATTTTTATTGGTGAGTGTGTTCATATTGGTTAATGTAAACTGCTGAAAATGTATATTTCTTTATCGCTGCGTGTATTCATATGTATAAATATTAATATATATGATCTATAGAAATTAAGTAATATTTTCCTCCAAAGCTGAAAACTGTTTATTTATGATATTTCCAGAACTTTATTTCATTTTCCCGAGCATATTGTAGGTGGATGTTAGTTGGAATATGCTTTGAAACACAATATTCTGGGTATAGTGACCGGGGAACTTAATGGCGTTGCCAATGTGCTGTAGAACTCAATCTCTAGGGTGAAAAATAGAATTGGCGTTATTTCGTTAGTTCCATTTGGTCTATAACATATTTATTCGATGTAAATATGCTTTATGCGATCGCTTTTTCTCAAACATAATCACTTTTTTTTGGGGGGGGGGGGATAAAACTGTACACGATAGGATGCTTAAAAGTTAAAGACAATATTATAATTTAACAGTGCTAATTTTCGTGGAAATTCTCTCACAGGAGAAATATCGACATTTCAGAGGAAAGAATATTGTATGAAATAAGAAACACAAGAACTTCAAATAAACAAAACCTCACCAAAATTTTGTAGGTACAGTGTTATGCAACCACATGCTTACGATGTGTGCATGAGAACTGTGAAGGACTCACCAGGGAAGCTAAAAATCCTAATTTCATATGCACGTTTTGCCAGACTTATGATAAAGGTTTTCATCGTAATGTAAGGTTTTCAGTATTCGAAGCGATTAAGTATTCAGCATTTAAAGACTTCTACATTTAAATATACATGTTAAACGTATTTTACTTGTTCATGGAAATTGTATTCGATTCAGTCATTCGCTGTTGTAATGCTTAATTTATAGCTGAGCTACATGGAACACCTTTGGAACGGGTTGACCACCTTTTGTAACAATACAAACTTTTAAAAAAATGTTCGATAATTGTAAAGCCACTGTATTTTTTCTCTAACTAAATATCAGGTTTCTGAGTAGAAAGATTCAGGTAAAACTGCTCAAAATTTTACATTTCTAGTTCTTCCTACAAAATGAAAATGCAGGTTCAAAGCTTAAGTTGATCACCTTTGGTTCACCTACCTTAGACAGAAACAGGAAAATGTTGATGATAATTTACAAACAGAATCCAGTAAGCATTTGGAACCTTCGTATAGAATGTTTTCTGTTAATATAATTATGATCTGACTGGACATAAGCAAGGGCGCCCATGTTGTGATTTTCAGAGGGGAACAAGCAAAAAGCGACAGTTTCTCTATGATTTACTAAACCTTATCAACAGGTTAATCACAACAATATTTACTAATTAAAGGCGCAAAAAGTTAAAAAGAACCATGTCATGAAGTACATTAAATCTACCTTAAAGTATACTATAAGGTGATTGGAAATGCTTAAAAGAGTATAATAATGTTAAAGACGTAGTTAGTCAACTTTATGATATTATGTATGAAATATTTGTCAAATGTGTTCCCTGTAAAACAAACTGTCCCAAAATATTGGTGCTGGTTCACTAAAGATACACAGATAAAGGTTCACAGATGTGTATTATTAGGAAATCAAGGTTAAAATAATTTATCGTGTAAAGCTACATACAAAACTGAAAATTCAAAACCACACTATCAGGATTTGTTCGATTACGTAGGGAAGTCAAAAAAAACACACAACTGTGGTGTAAATTTTAAAAATCAGAACAAACATTCTTACCCCAAATATATTAAAATATGAAGGTCGGGATTTGTGTAACAATGAAGAATTAGATAATATGTTTGCAGAGTATTTCCAATCAGTATTTGTCTCCTCTTCTCAACCGTTTAATAATTTTGAGAGTAATTTATGGGTTTCGATGAAATCGGAATATTTTCTATTGCCTAAATACATATTAATGAAATAGAAAGGGCTATCAAGAATGAAAAATACAAAATGACAGTTGCATCTAATGGCATACCCTCCTATATAGTCAGAGGCTGTATTGATATATTTAAATATCCCCTATTGATTGCTTTCAACGTGGCACCAAAAACATGTATTTTCCCTAACAAATGGAAATCTGCTTGAGTTTGTCCTTTACCTAAAACAAACGACAGAGGAGAAAGTACCAACCACAGGCCTATAGCAATCTTACCATTGCTTTCAAAGGTCTTTGGACAGATTGTATATCAACGACAATTTATTAATCATAAGAAGCCAGTTATCTCAACTAAACAACATGGCTTTGTTTCACAAAATTCCACAGTAACGAACCTTGCAATTCTCACAGATGTTATTGCAAACTCGTTGGACGAAGGAAATCAAGTCGATGTGAATTATATTGAATTTGAAAAGGCGTTTGACAGAGTTAATCACAATGTATTACTAGATAAATTAATCACTATCCTTGATTAGGTTCATGTGCTCTTATGTAACTAATCGCAGACAGTCTGTTCTATTTAAGGAATACAAATCTTATGAATAACAAGCACTGTAAGGAGTCTCGCAAGGTTCGAATCTTGGACCGTTGTTCCTTAATTACTTACCGAAATTAATACCGGATAACGAAAAGTGCTATTTGCGGATAACCTTAAAATATATGCTAAAATTAATTCCATGGAAGATGCCATAAAACCACAGCATAATTTAGACCACTTTACTAACTCTTGTGCTATCAATCAACTTTCAGTCAAAACGATGTTTTATCATTCAATAGAAATAAAACGATTTATCGATTTAGTTATTAAATTCATAACTATGGATTAACTAAGACCGACGTAATTAAAATTCTTGGTGTCACGTTTGATATTAAATTAACGTATAACAGCCACATAACAAATATTACAAATGAAGCTTTTAAAATGCTAGGATTTGTAATAAGAATGGGAAAAGAGATTAACAACGTTTCTACATTAGAGAAAGTGTACAATGCTCATGTTCGTTAGAGCAAAGGCGTAGCATTTCTGATCTGTTATTTCTTAGGAAAATCATTAAAAATTGTTTGGACTTAGACTCATTGTTACAGTTTCGTGTCCCGTCATTAAAAACTCGCGTAGGTAAAACTAGTCTCTTCCACTGCAAAAAAGGCAAGGGCAAATATAATGAAGAAGTCACCAATCTGGAGAGGTACTGGGATCGTTACCCGAAGCCTCCAACACGTAATCTTCCCTAGGATTATCGTAATGTTCCTTCAGGGATGCTGTGTTATTCCTGTAGTGCTTCGTAGGTAGAACAAAAGGAATTGATTTTCTCCCAGAACCAGTTTTACTATAAAAAGATACAAGTGCAATACAAGTTAATAAAATGAACGTCCCGAACCAGGGACTACAGCGAGTTTATAAAACCTTTGTCCTTCTTCTTCTTTGGTGATCAATCCTTAGAGAAGTAGGTTAGAGTCCTGCATCAGTCCGTTGCAACTGATATGCACAATGATGTACCAGACCCGTTGCAGTCGTGTCTACAGGTTTTGAGTAGGCAAGAGTCGACACCAGTCCGTTGCAACTGCTGTGCCGAAGGATGTACCAGACCTGTTGCAGTCGTGTGTACTGGTCTGCGGTTCAAAGAGGGACACACCAGTTCCGTTGCAAACTGTGTATGTCAGGAATGATTCATACCAGTTCCGTTGCAAACATGTGTATGAAGGATTGCTTCGACCCGTTGCAGTCGATAAGCAGGAAGGTACAGAGAGGTTACAACCCAGGCAAGGAGTGATGAAACAGAAACAGAAACACTAAGATAACATGGCCCCTCCAAGAACGCCAAGTGAGTGAGCCGCCAACTCTGACTACTGCGACTCTCCTACATGCAGTCATGCAACTACAGGTTATGGCGCGGGTGTGGATGCTACGGTTTCTATCTTGACGAAGACATTTACCGCGAATCGGTTTGTATGAAGAAATGAAAGAAGGTGAAACAAGACGACAGAAAAGCGCGATAAGAATTTTCTTAATAGTGGGGGAAAAACCAGAATATACATTGCTGTATATTTTGTAAAAAAACCCTGTCGGTTCTAACTAAATAGATTACCTGGTAAACCACGCATGCATAAAGGGTGGAAAAACCCAGGTAAAGTCTGTAATATTACTTTATCTGTTTCGCATCCTATTTTGCAGGTGTTGTATTAGCATGCATAACTCTTACTCACACACGCATACAGCGCGCATGTCTAAGTTTGACGACGATCCTTAATTCTGTTGGGCTGTCTGTAAGATAAATTGTACGTTTTTAATCTGATGAAGTTCCTCTTGGAGTACCTGAAAAGAGCTAACAATATCGTTTTTGTAATAGTTGTTTGAGAATTTAATTTGGTGTTTGGTACGATTTGATGTATTTTACCCAGTAATCTGCATTCAGGTGTGTTATACATAAGAAATTGTTTTCCACTCTCATATTCCCATACACTCATTCTTTCGTTCCTTCCTTCATTCATTCATGTTTGCCTTTCATACATAGATATTGCTTAGTAGGTGCATCTATACACTTATGCTTACATACCTTCATTTTTTTTTTTTTTTTAGTATATGTATATGTATAACTAGTTGTTTTTCCCTAAATGCAAGATTGTGGTGAAAGAGTGTTTATCTTTGTTTAGGCGGGTTTGGTTGTAAAATGTGCAACGGGCGTTTGTGTTTCATATGGTGCGTGGCGTCGTATGTGCCTAGCTGAATGATGAGTTGGTTTTGTGTACAGAGTTTGGTATAGTAGAATTTCTGAGTGGATTCAGATATACAATGGTTTATTGTTTGGATGCCTAGGTTGTTTTGTAGTGGTTCGAGTCTCGTGTATCGGGGACATTTGGTTATTAATTTTGTGACCCTATTTTGAAATTTCTGTAGTTTATTTATGTGCGTTTTGGCAGAGTACCCCCATGCTGGAGCTGCGTATAATAGGATGGGCTGAATTAGCATTTTATATAGTATAGCCTTTGTCTGTAAATTTAAGTTATCACTAGTGAGTAATCCTTTTAGTTCTTCAAGTCTACCAGTTGCTTTGCCTATTTGTGTGTTAATGTGTTTTTCAAAAGTTAATGCCTAGGTGTTCGGATATTTATAGGATCCTTTTCCTCCAAGTCCCTCCTTCTGCTGCGCCAGTTCCATCCAGCTGCGACTCTAACTCCATCTTCGGTGGTTGATCGAACTGTTGTTGTCGTCTGCTTGATGTTTACTATGGATTGTATAATTTACTACTTGTTTACGATGTAACACTTGTAGTACACATTTGCTTACGCAGCGTAGGACACATGTTTCACTATTTTGTTTATCTTGATTGGGTGGTAAGTGCTCTCAGGCACGCGGATTATTACACTATGTACTACCTACAATGAAATGTGTAGAACTTGCATCTAGAGCATTTAGAAATATTGTAAAAAAATATGTCTGTAAATGATCATTGTAAATATCGACACTCAAATTGGGCTATAAAGCCTGTTGTGTTGGCAATAAATAAATTAAATAAAAATAGAGAAATTAAAAAACTATATATGGAAAGAGAATATAAACATTTTATTTTTGTTTTCTATCTTGCAATGTATAATTTTCTTTGGCTAGGGGGGCGAGCGCCCCCTTGCCCCCCTGATGGGCGCCATTGGACATAAGTGTATGTGTAATTGAAACAGTATTTACATTCCTTATGCAATAAATAACTTGTAAATTGAGTATGTAAGTAAATGTTGCTCGTAAATTCAGTAATATGGAAGAAGGGGTAAAATGGGAGAGTAAAGCAAATTGGAACATGTGAATATTTTGAGGAATCATTCAGAGTAGAAAGTATAAAGCCAAGTGTTTTGATTCATGTGCGTGTCGTGAAGCACTGCTGGATAATGGACAGTGACAAGCAACCGTTGGGAATCTGACGCTTTAGGGTTGTGGCTACCTTATCGGACAGCTAATCCAGTGACCCGAATTCGGTTCCCGGCGGAGTGATTTCTTTTTAGAATAATAACTTTTTTATTTTTTATTCTTATACGCATTTTCAAATTTTATAAAGTTCACTAGGTTAGGTTAGATTAGCAAAGTCAGGTTAGATGTTTTGTTTTTTATGTTTATACGTCATCCACTCTAGTTTATGGCAAGGCTAACACAGGTGGCTCTGGCGTCAAATTCTAAGGTACTTTCTACTCTGAAGGAGTCGTATATTTTGTGCGTTAACGCAAGTAGTGGAGAAACTTAGTCCGCTATGTGTTTGTCTCTTGTTTGTTAGTAACTGTCATGGCGGTAGAGGTAATAGTCACTACTGCTTGGGTTCCGTGAGGTAAAGTTTTGTTTTTTTCAAGTGTTTGTAATATATATATATATATATATATCTGTACAAGTATTCTTCTTGAAACATCTGCATAATTATCTTTCTATTATAGGGTAGCCATGTTGAAAACGTCCGGGAAATCAAATCTGAAGTAAGTTACTATTTCTCTGCTTTCGATGAGGAGTTAGCTTGTGTTACAAGCTAACAAAACAAAACTAAATCTGATTGAAAGTCACTGGAAATAATGGCAAATGTTCATTTTTCCGGGTCTCAACTCCTAGATTGATTACAAATATCAATAGTAATTCAGTATTGTTTTCAAATAACAGATCCATAGATGGAGTTAATCAATCATATTGACGTTTTGTGGTTATTTCCGCGGGGATTACTGAACTACGTCATAGCAGTCTCTTCGTTTTTGACATATCTTAATTTCTTATTGAAATATTTACACAAAGGATTAACCGATAAACTCAACTACAATATTGAGTACCTGGAAGAAAGAGTCAGGGAGGGAGGGAGAGAGAGAGAGAGAGAGTAAGAACTAGTGATATCGAAAAACACAAACCGTGAAAAATGATGTTTTGAGGGAATACATTGTTCAAGAATGTCAGGTGGTATGTGCATTGTGACATCATCGTGCTTAAACCAACTCCTTTCCTGTTCTTTCTGTGAGTGGGATAAGATATTTGTACAACAGTATCAGATACCGGGGACTATTCACTATCTCTCCAAAGAAGATAATGAAAATGAGTTTTCGAGATATTTCGGTGCAAGAGCCAACTTTCTGCTATGCAGGTCTCTTCGTGTATTGTCAGCGTGTGGTTTGAGAATTGATATAACTATTCAAATAAACCACGCCTCCTCCACCAATATCAATCATCTAGTTCTCCATCCGGAGCCATATGCTCCATGTAATACTTTGTACCATGCCCGTGGTCATTGGCTACAATTCCTGTACAGGAAGGACCTCGTAGGGAAACAGGAACATTTTCTTCCTCACAGCTGTGTGCGCAGAGCCTGCAGACACACAACTTTCCTGCACGAATTTCTTGAGACTAAGAAGCATTGCTGCCTGAATATAGGTTACCTTTTTCATTTAGTTAATCATATTTTCCTTTAACTTTGAATTCAAGCCTTTAGGCAACTTTTTTGCCTCAGGTCGAATGAATGATTGTGGGAGAATTGCTGGGATGAAGAGAAGAGAGAGGAGGAGGATACGAAAGAGCACCAAGAAAACACATACACACTGTGTTTGTTCACCACAAAACACGCATGGCACCAACTGTGAACCCCACGCACCAGAAGATAGCACTCTACCACAGAAAGATATCGAAAATGCTCTTTCCTTTGGACTACATTTGTGAAATTCATCATAAAATTCACAATTTTGTGAATTCATTGGCAAGTTCGAATAACACACCTCAATCTCTAGGCACGGAAAATTAATCTCCCGTTGGGCTAGGATTCTAAAATTCGGCATGAAGATGTATGGGCAGTTTGCAATTACAGGAAAATATGTTTTTGAAAACGCTATTATCCTCTTAGATAGCCTAATAAAACACCCCACAACCTCCTTGTATCGAAAATGTACTTTGCTTTGGGCTAGAAGGTTACACGTAATTTCATTGACAACAAAAGCATTGACAGTAATTGATCGACATTACAAATCATCCA
>JAGDQP010026803.1:0-25562 GCA_022664845.1 Lepisma saccharinum
AAAAAAAAAAAAAACCTCGTTATATGATGAATTTCGGGATCAAAACCTTAAACCTGCGGTTCTTTATTTTGCAATCAAAATTATACAGTTTGAAGTTATTCATGCCTCGAATAACTTTTATACAGTTTAACACATTAGCTCGTTTCATGTGTTAGGATGTTACGATTAAAGACTACTGACTTTTAGAATAACTTAAAATGCTGCAGTTACGATTAACTGAATAGTGTGTGAATGTTTACAATTTCTGCAAGTAATTTCTAGAAAATACTTGTCACGTATATAGGTATAATTAAAATGTAAGCGTTCAGTATTCTAGAACTCTACAAACTGCGGCCGATTCTAAAAAAGCTGGCCAATAGTAAAAAAAAAAAGAAAGAAATAGTTAGTGATTTTTTCATGTTGGGTTGGTTACAGTACATCTGTAACGGTCAGAAATTGCCTATGAAAGTATTTATTTCCTTTTACCTGTCCCAGAATAGTAATCGCAAAGCTACCTTTGTTCGGTTGGTATTGATTGTGTTACTGAGGCAGTAAACGACGCACGTGTTGAAAGTTGTACAAAAACTTTAGATTGAAGCAGATCATAATCAAATAAAATGGAATCAACGTGTGAAAGTACGTAGAATATAAAAGTTACAAAAATAACTTATCAAATATAAATTATTAGTGAAACAATAATTCTTATTGATTTTTATTAATTGAAATCTTTAAAATACGATATGTTATTGTAAAAAAGTTATGTTGCTCGGTGTTGTTCCGCTATTACACTTATTTTAAGCTATAGTCAAATGTATTTTCTTCAATATATAAAACAATTGCAGCCCGAAGTTGCCCCCAGTTTTTTATTCAATTTTTTTACAACCACATACCATATATAGTCCTATAGTCACTAACTTACTGACTCACTCATCATAATTCCTCAGGCCAAACTAGTGAAGCACAAAACACTAAATTTGGTGTGATAGTACATCGTCACTAGCAGGTAAAGGAAAAGATTCCAAATTTTGAAAATAGTTGCCATCTTGGATCGAAAATGGCCACCCAAAAACCCATTGTTATATAGAATACACAGACTAGTAGGGGCTAGTGAAGAGAAATTTTGTATAACGGTACATCATCATTAGTAGGTTAAGAAAATATTACAAAATGTATCCAAAGATGCCATCTTGGATCCAACCTGGCAGACCCAGAAATCGAATTTTCCAGACCGTTTGAGCTAGACATACGAAATTTAGCGTAAAGGGGTATCATTACAAGTAGTGTAGGAAAATAATACAACATTTTGAAAAAGTTTCCATCTTTAATCCCAAATGGCCTCCCAAAAACCTATTATTTTTAAAGCACTGAAGGTAGAGAAACGAAATTTTGTATGAAGGTCTATGACCAAGACTCTATGGTCTTCGTTATTGTATAACGAAGCATTTGCAATTATATTTATTACTTATTACTCAATTTACATCAAATCAGGAATCATTTATAAACAAATAAGGTAATGTTTCACTAAAAATATCTTTTAATTATTCACTAAAATGTTGAACTGTTGTCAAGGGGGTTAAATTTAGCAACTCTGACTTCAGATTCGTAATTAGCGATCAAAAAAACAACAACATGAAAATGATATGCATCTTCATTGTAACATGATATACAGGTTGTTTCACGAATAGGGGTTGTCAATAGGGGATGAATGGGGTTACATTTTGCAACTCTGACTTCGGATTGGTAATCATCCCCCCTTCCCCGCAAGAAAACGAGTACAGATTTTGAGCTCATTTACTTGAGTTTTTTTACTTTTGACGAAGTTTTTTTTTTTAAATCGGCCGCACTATGCGCTATTTTGAACTAAAGTGAGAGATGTCTGAAACATTTTCTCTCCAGTATAGCATGGTCGAAACTTCCTTGAGATATAGCTTGCATATAATTTATAAATGATTGTTCTTTTTTACTATCAAAGTTTGGTACGTGTTCGAGTTAAAGCATTTTTGCATATAGTATAAAGCACCATAACTGTTAAACACGCGATGGGGAACGAGTTAGTATTGTCACCTTAATTAGAAACTAAAAATTAGTCAGGAAACATGTTGGTAAAAGATTCAGCTTTACAGATTTAGATTTAGCTTTACCCTTAAACGTATACCTAATAAATCCATGAATTTAATGAAAATCACTTTAAAAGATTGAGAATTAATTGATTCATCCTGATAATGAGAACATTTTAGGGACATTTTTTATCCCTCAAGCAGCAGTGGACTACACACGGGGTTACAAGGAGGATGGCGAATATTGGTCTGGAACCCGATTGCCAGGATGATCGCTCCAGAAGGTACAACGATCATGGCGATAGTAACTCCTTCTTCTCCTACTCGATAATTTCATTATAAAATATGCACAAAAAGGTAGTACGTTATCATTAGATATGCAAGTTACTTTATATATTTACATGATAAACTACAGCAGGTATAAAAAAATTAAAAAAAAAAAAAGCTTTTAGCAAGTAAGATTTCCAAATACTGTCTCAAATTAGCATCCAGATTATCTCCACTTCAGTACAAGACAGCTGTGGTAAGCGCGTCAGAATTTGGAAATTTTATACTTTGAGCAACAGTTCGAATCCTGCTGGTGGCATATTTTTAGGGGTTAAAATATGTTTAAAGTTACAATTTTATTTTCCTTATTTTATGCAAATAGGTCATGAGAGATTAACAATGTGAAAGTTTGAACCCTCGGTAAAATTTGCGCTGCCAAGTATCACAGCATCCCCCCCTGGAAAAATCTGATTGTACCTTATTTTAGCTGAATTTGATTTTTAAGGCCTTTAGGCATCTAAGGGTCAGGCCGAAATAGGGAGGGTTAAGGATTCGAGGAGGAGTCGACCAGGGCCTACACTGTAAAAAAGGAAACACGAAATGGAAGAAAGTTACTACGCTTTATGGAGAAATTAAAGTAAAAAATTAGCGTTTTGTTGTATTTACTCTTAAATGTGGATAATGTATAGGCCTTTTAGTGGAAATACTTGTAACCTTAACTCCATTTTAAAGTATAAGATTTTCTTTGTAATGGCTTAACGTTAACTGAAAATTGGCTGAAACTGGCCAAAGTGTTTCGTCGGTGAACGTTCTGTTTATTTTACGCTTAAAATTCGGTCATTTTTCTGATCGAAGTGTAAGCTAAACTGGCAATTTTGAGGTTACGTATATTTGTGGATGAAGTTTAAGCCTTGCTTGGATATTCTAAAATCCGAATGTTACGCCAACGCTCTATTACTGAGTCACGGCGCCTCCGTGGTTCCATTTTGGTATTGCGGCACATTCCGAAATTTGTGTTTGCAGACCCTTACGAAAAATATAATATCTGCGGACTGTTTTACCTTAAGACTTTCAAACAAAAATCATTGTTTTCTTTGAAGTCTCGTTGATAATTTTAGTCCTCTACATGAAAAATCTAAAGCGTAATCGAACTGGTCAAAATGGTATCTAAATGTCCTTGTCGAAATAGAAACAATGCTGGTTCTTCAGGGTGCTTTTCCGCACGGAAAGAATTGAATGTCGAAGTTGTTTTTTTATACACAATTACATATAAAAGTATAGTGGAAACAGATACAGCACTTATTTTGCGCATTTCTTTCTCATCATATCATATACAGTCCTGGATTCGACCCCAGTGGCCAACCATTCTCGCTGAGCCTTTTCCAGGGCTTTACCACAGTTACGTCAGACAAATGCCTTCATACATCTTCAACATAGGTCCTGGCCGACACCTCCCCGAATCCTTTCCCCTCTTTATTCCGGCCTGAGCCTTAGATGCCTAAAGGCCATAAACAAAATTCAATTCAGCTCAATCCCAGCTATAATAAGGTACAGTAAAATCAGATTTTTCCAGAGGGGATGCTGTGATACTTGGCAGAGCAAATTTTTCCGAGGGTTCAAACTTGCACATTGTTAATCTCTCATGACTTATTTTCATAAAATAAAGAAAATAAAAATATAACCATAAAAATATTTTACCCGCTAAAAATATAACACATTGTCTGAATTTCAAAATAATGGACCGAGCTGCTTTGACTCAGTAGTAGACAGTTTGCTTAGATTTCGGGAGGTCCTAGGATCGATTCCAGTGGCCGATTCCTGGGATCCTGACTGAGGCTTTTCTTCAATAACACCAGGCAAATGTCAGGGTGGTACTAGCAAAATAAGCCACCATCTACCTTCCACAATTGTTTTCCCCACCATATCCTGGCCTGAGCCTCAGATGCCTAAAGGCCTTAAAATAAATTCAATTTAATTCAATTCAAAATAATGGCTGCTAATATATTGCATCATATTGTTCTAATTTCATTCTGTGTTCGTTTAGTTGAATTTGGAACAGTACCAAATTAAATTAAATTGTACCCTGTTTAAAACATTTAATTGAAAATGTACAAAAGTTAATAAGCGGGCGTGTAAAGTAAATAGAACATTATTATTATCACTGATTCACGTTTAGTAAAAAAATAAATGCCACCAGCAGGATTCGAACTGTTGCTCAAAGTATAAAATTTCCAAATTCTGACGCGCTTACCACAGCTATCTTGTACTGAAGTGGAGATAATCTGGATGCTAGTTTGAGACAGTATTTGGAAATCTTACTTGCTAAAAGCTTTTTTTTTATACCTGCTGTAGATAAATATATAAAGTAACTTGCATATCTAATGGTAACGTACTACCTTTTTGCGCATATTTTATAGTGAAATTATCGAGTAGGAGAAGAAGGAGTTACTATCGCCATGATCGTTGTACCTTCTGAAGCGATCATCCTGGCAATCGGGTTCCAGACCAATATTCGCCATCCTCCTTGTAACCCCGTGTGTAGTCCACTGCTGCTTGAGGGATAAAAAATGTCCCTCCAACGTTGCCAGCTTTTCCCTCTTTTGTTATATCTTGTGAACGCTTTGTGATATCGCTTCCAAATAAATTCCATTGCAATTTTAAACCCTCAAACAGTTTTCCTGTTTATTTTTGTGACTTTTGTCAAGGGTGCACTTTTTGCTTAAATAGCGATTGTAAATTTCCCTTTCTTTCGGCGCCTTGGGTAGTAATACTACTAGTCATAATCAACTTTAATTTTGGCAATTTCTTAATACCACATTCTACTTTTATTTCGTGTTTATGTTTCTAATCTAATAGTGTGCATTTAGCTACAATCCATTCCTTCTTTTTCCAATTTTGACCTTTCATATCTCCCGAAGTTGGCGACACTGAGCATCGATTTTGGTATCATTGGACGTATTTTACTTCCCAGCTGTATTTTCAATTACCAATTTTCGTAGTGCCATTTGAAAAAAATATAAGTTTGTGTTGGAGTGGCAACACTGGCTATGTGACATTGTTGTTGTGTGCTTGATCAAGTGTCCCTCTCTAGTAGGTATCAAGTTACCTGTGCACATTTTTTATTTTCTGCTCCTTTTTCAAGTTATTTTAGGCTGTCACTCGTCAATGACTGACCCGGTATAACTTTTCAATGCACTAAACAGTGCCCAATACATGCACTAATAATAAAAATATAAAATTATCTGTTAAAAAATGAACTGTCTTCAGAAATATACTAATATCTTTCAAGTGCATAGTAGAGGTAAGTGAACTTACTCAATAAATATTTTACAACTTTTTAGACATCGGCGTAAAATAGTTATAAAAATTACGAACTTATTGTACCATTAAACTCACATTAAAATGTTGGCAATATTATTAAATAAGTTCTTCTGCACTTTCTTGGATACTGATTATTCTATTTATAAGTTAATTTTACTGTAATACAGTTAATTTATTTAATCTCCAGATACAACGCAATTTCGACCATTTTGCACTGGATATTTAACAACAATAACATCAAGGGACAGGTTGTAAGAAAGAGTAGGCGATTGTATTCTTTAGAGTACCGTCTCAGTATTTGTAACCCTAAGGAAACCGAGAGGAAACCCTAAGTTAGTATGACCGGCAACAGAAAACAAAGTGGGTTCTCCCAATTATACAGCCAACACTATAATGAGAAAGGTAGCAGCAATGTCCTTCCAAGCATTAACCTCGAGAAACTGAGCAAAGCCATAGAAAACCATAGTAAAAATTTCCCCAAAACATGATTTGAACTTGTATATTACTTCAGTGTCAATCCCCAAACTCATTATGATAACTACAAAAACACAAATAGTTTTGTTATTGTTAGTGTTCTTGTTCTTAATTTGTTGTGTATTCTTATCAGTAGGAATTGGTAATTCCTTGGTCTTGATAATCTTTCTGGTAGGTTAATAAATGTTCACTTTTATAGGGATGAACTGCGAGAAGAGCAAGGAGCCAGCTCATCAAACAAGCAAAATGAGGCATCCACATCCGCCTCAGTGGACGAACAACAAGAACCAGCAACAGGAGAGAACCACCAAGTTGATGAAGTGAATCAAGATCAGGACCCAAAGGAAGAAAAAGCTGCAGGAGTAAAAGCAAAAGTGAACAAGAGGAAGCGAGACGAATAGAGCCTCTATGGGTCCTAATAGCAAAATGAACCAGGTAACAATAGACTTGTCAATACTAATTTAGAAAATTTCACATGGAAAGACTTCTAAGCAGAAAACAATGCAGTATGGGTAACTAAAGAATGTTTTGGTACACAGATTACTTTCAGTGGAAGTGGCGTTTGCTTTATACGAAATTATCGGTTACTCTTACAACCCAACATGTGCCTCCTACAAAATAAACAATTAGTTATACTTGAAAGTGATCCATACAATTATGGACTGGTTCCGTAGATATTCAGGTCACATTTTTGTTTCTAATTGTTAATCAATGAGACAATGACTTTGACAGTTGCAATTTTGATTTTGAAAATTTGAATTTCATTTATGGGCTGTGGGAAACTATGGCTGTTTAACAGATGAAAAAGATGACTTTATATTTACTACGCACAAACTTCTCGAATTATGTGACATAAACATAGGATATGAACTACAGTTTCATCTTGAGGACTAAGCATTTTCTTACAATTTAGGAGAATGCAGATTACCTCAAGGACTTTTACAGTAGATATTAAAACGTAAATTCCGTGCTCATATCGACACATTTTTAACATACGCACAATTTATCAACATTTTACCGTGAAAAACTATGATTTTAAAGTTCCTGCATGGTCTATTCGGTAACATACTCGCCTTCAATACGAGTTGTCCCTGGATCGGTTCCTGCAGGTGCTCGGGATTTTGAATTTTTAAAGTAGTTTATTCAACTATGGCTCAGGCCGTATGGATGATGATGGGATGAATTGCTGAAATGAAGAAAGTTGTAGGAAACGGGAGTACCCCGAGGAAACCCGCGCACACGGTGTTTGTCCACCACAAAGCCCAACGTAGGAGTTCGGGATTTCTGTGTTAACCCAGTATTGTGAGGAGAATTGTCCATCTATTTGATTAAAGTTGAAGCGGAAGTCACGAAAGAGTACCTCATGAAAGTCAGATATACGGCTACGAAGATATATTTCACTGATCCCTTAGGCCTCTAATTGAACGTAATAGAGATGTCTAAGAATCCAGGGCGTTTAAGGGTTGTTACAGAGTCTAGTCCAGTTTAGTTTAGTGTCATACGGTTCTGAAATGTAAGGCGAAACGTACCTGTCTGAAATGTCTTTTTTTCGTAATTGTACTCAATTTTCTTTTTAAAAAAATATCTCTTGATATTCTCACCACCTCATTAAGTACAGTTTTCACTGAGTTAAACTGATCATTAAGATAAACTGATACAAATGTTCTAAATTTACCGCCGTAACTTACAAATGACTTGCGTTAAAGCTACCATCATTAAGCGCGCATGCAAATTTAGCAGTTAATAAATAATTGAAGTTTTAACACCACTAGCACTACTGAAGACAATAAATTTATATTTATATTTCTTCACCAATGCAGTGTGTTGCTAAAAATGGGAATAGTTGAATGTATATTATATTTAACGTATCGTGCTTCTCATACTCATAATCATTCCTCGATTATGTGTGTAAACAACTGTCCACCAACACTCTAGTTTGCCCCTCTGGGTATTATAGTTCTAGTCAGGCTGATAATCATAGTAAGTGAAACATTATGAATATTACTATACAATCAATTTGTAAGTGACATATTCTCAAACATATTCAATTGTAGACCACAGGAAAATAATGTTCTTTTTCCACTTTCTTGATTTTACAGGATATTGTTTTAAACGTTCTCAAAAGCATACCCATACTTTGCCTCATGTCCTCAAATGAAAGGTTTGCTTGTAAACGGCGGACTGTGCACATTGTATTCATGTATGGTAGTTTTTTAAATGATCTTTCAAAGATCAAACAGAGGGGACTTCTGTCTCAATTTGGCAAAAAATGGACAAAGTACGTGCATTCCGTTTGGCCTTCAGTTCTAAGCAGATGTGAAAACCAACCTAATTTGTTGTTACTTTCAGCGCTTTCGAAAGATTTCGTAGTATGTATTTAATGAAAATAAATTGACATTTTCTTCGAAAACATTTTCGGAATAAGTAACTTACACCAATATTGTTCTCAGCATTCCATATTTATGTGCATATAAATTGTTGTCAGATAGACTTGAAGTTATGAAAACATAATCTGAGATAAATTTATTTCGATACCAAGTAGCTCATTATTTTATTTCATTTTTTTTTTCAAAATTATTGTTCATGTAAAGTTCCAAACGTAATGGTCTATGTCTTCATTTAAATATTCAAGGTTCAGAAGGAAAAGTGGGTACAGAGTACAACGTTTACTCTATTGATGAAAATATTTATCACCTTCGATACAATTTTCCGAGATTTTTGGTAATTTAGAAATACATGTATTCGACAAAATAATGGATATACTTGTGGAAGTTGGAACATTTTGTATTCATACGTTGTTTGGTCCACTTTTAGCTCTCAATACAGCTTGAATTAAAAAATCCCTTTCGGTAGGCCTACAGGCTGAGGTAGATTTCGAAGTTTCGCTGGGAGCCGGGGCTCGCCCCCCAACTTCAGTGCTTTTGAGAGGATGCGCCTCCTTTATCTTAACCAAAATCTCCCTGCAGCACTACACCACCACGGAGTACATCTTCACCCTCCCACGGTTAGCTGCGCCCCCAAAGGGAAGATTTGCCCCATTTATTGTAACCTACTCTTGGTCATACACCTTCATTGAAAATTTCGTTTCTCTACCTTCAATGATTTGGAATTTGGGTTTTTGGGGCGGCCATTTTGGATCCATGTGATAGTACAACTTCAAGTAAAATATCATTTATCCAGCTCAAACGGTGTGCAAAATGGGATTTTGGGTGGTCATTTTGGATCCAAGATGGCGACTTTACCCAAATGTTGTGATATTTCCCTAAGCTACTCGTCATAATGCACCTTTATGCCAAATTTCGTATCTCTAGCTCAAACGTAGTGGAAAATGGATTTTTAGGTCCGCCATTTTGGATCCAAGATGGCGTCTTTGAACTCATTAGGTAACATTTTCATAATCAAAAAGTGATGTTGTACCTTTATGCGAAATTTGATTTCAATAGCCCCAGCGGTTTAGGCAGTGTATTCTATACAACAATGGGTTCGGCGGCCATTTTGGATCCAAGATGGCGACCGATTTTGCTCATTAACGAACTTAACCGAGCTATTAAGCCTAGAAACAACATATAAAAATTTGGTTCAAATATCTTCAAAATTATGGCCGCTAGCGTGTTAATATATATATATATATATATATACACTTTCATATCGTACCGATCTCAATAGGTATATTTTCTTCGAAATCTACCTAAAAAATAGACCTTAATGGTAGTGAGTGGAATTTGAAGCCATTCTTCGTGCAGTACACTCTCCAGCTTAGGTAAAGAGGAAGAAGGTGGAAATCGACGCCGAGCCCTGATTACCAATACAGCCCGCACATGCTCGATGATATTCTGTACTGGGCACTGCGCGCGCCAGGAAAGATATTGAACCTTATCAGTGAAACCATTTTTGAATAAAACCAGTTGTGTGAATGGAGGCATTATCATCTTGGAATATGGCATCCCCGTCTCGACCATTTGCACCATTGCGTAAACCTGCTAACCCGAAAGTTCTCTATACACCGCTGTTATTACCGAACCATGTAGTGAGAAAAGGGGGTGCTGAATACCATGATATAGGGCCCCAGACCGGAATAGAGCCGCCAGCATCTTTGAAAGTCAGGCGAAGACAGTCCACATCGTTTGCTTTAGATGGTGTTCGCCAGACATACATGTGCCCAGTGGTGGGGAAGAGTGTAAAGGGTGACCCTCCCGACCACACAACACATTTACAGTCCTCCAATGTCAACTTTTTGTGGCCATTACAACATGCACGTCACCTTTGAACATTCTTGTCTCTTATTATGGTCTTGGGAATAGTAACACGCATATGGATACCCAATTATGCAGTTCCAGCCTGAATGTTTTAAATGACACTTGGGTGTTTAGGTGTTGATTAAGTTTTGAACTAACTTTGTCGGTCATTGTTTCCTTCTGCGACGTCACAATCCATTTCAAGGCCAGTGATCCGTATCCTTCAGATTCGTCTTTCGACCACTATTGTGCTTCGTCGACCCTGTTTTACCGAGCACTGGATATTCGGTTATGACTTTCAAGATCTTGTCATGTGTTAGACCGCATAATGTCGCTGTTTTGCTCGCAGATGCTCCATCTAGACGGGCACCCACAATTAGACCTCTTTGAAATTTCGCCAAGTCGGGTATACTGGTTACTCACCAGACCTGCACAACATGCACAGCCACACTGCCTCACTCTACTACTAGTTAACAGTCCACCATATCAGCAACAAACGAGAGACGATTGATTTACTCAGTGATCAGTGTTACCAAGCACAGTTACAATATGTCCCACTTTTGACAAGTGTTTCTATTATTTTGTCCAATACTTGTACCTTCTGTGAAACGCCTAGTTCTGACAACACATACCCAATCTCGTACTAATCTCAGGGGCGTTGTGTTGTTTCAGTCGCTATCTTTTCTTCCGGCAGAGTAAGATACGGCAAGTTAATAATAATCGTGTTTTCACAATTCTAGTGGTCTACTTTGGGTTTCTCTACAGTTCCGTGTGGAGCACAATGCTGTCAAAAACTACTTGAATAGATTTCATATGTATCTTATCAACCTTTACCATATTTTACTATTTAGGTATGTTACACTAAGTTCACTAGTAGTATTCTTTGTTGTTTGTTATGCATATAATTTAAAGAAAAACTTCAAGAATATGAACTTTAATTCGACGCTGAATGTAACGTTACACAATGTTGCTTTGGGACTCACTATTACGATTGTGATAGTTATTCGCAAATACATTTCTTAAATGTTGTTAATTTATGCCTTGTAAATTCGTTTGGATTTGTTTACGATCGTTTGCTATATGTTGCACGTTTGCACACGTCCTAAAAGTGCTGTTTGATAAATCTTCTTGTTAGAAGAAACTAGGTCGCGTCGTATCCAGCTAGTTGTTTAATCAGTGTGCGAATAAAGACAAGAGAATGACGTACCGGTAATTCATCAAGAATCAATGTTGCCAAATACATTAAAGCAAAAGTTTAGATCGGTAACTAGAACACTATGCAGAGCCATTGCAGATACCTGTTCAGAAAATATTACCATTACGTTCGGTCGTGTATTACCCACGTATTCCTTGTTTACGTTGCTCTAACAACCAATATATTTCAAGCAAAGGATAAATGATATATTGCAATGTATTAGTTACTATTATGTTCCTTGCGAAATGTTTTATAAGGCACACATTTAAAGTTTCAGATTAAGTATATTCAGTAAGAACCTATGGCTGTTTGAAATCTTACCTGTGTATTATAAGATATTATATATTTTAATTTGAGGTTCAATAGGCAAAAAACTGGATGGTGCATGCAAGAGATTCTAGCTGTTCGTTTCTATATTTCTTTGAGCTACGTCGGCTTGGTATGTATAGCTACAAGTAAATCTTTATTTGATGTGCAGGTATACGCAATGCTAATTCTGAAGTTATAAATTGGCAAATCACGTTATTTTCTTATTGTTTTCATTTGAATCACTGTAATCGTTCCTTGATTTAAGAATAATGATCCGTACAAGTACTACTAGCAGGCAATTACATAACAGTACAGTTAGCTTTGAACAGGAAACACAATTTTACTTGACATGAAGTCATAGAGTCTAAGTTCTAAGGTGACATGGCAAAAGTTGATATGTCCATTTTCCTCGCTTTTGAGTTTTACAGTGTAAGACATTGCTTTTCTACTGATCTATGATACGAAACATGATGATATGGGCATTCCCAATTACTATGCGTTAATTCACATTTGTGATGAGCTGAGAAGTCAAAATGAATTGGCAGAATTTGATATGTTTTTTTGAAATATATTATTTTATACTACAAAATTTAGTTTTCAGTTGACTTTTCCAGTTTTTCTACCGGAAGGTACAGTAAAAATATACTGATAGAATCTGTTAAGGTAAATTTCGAAGCAGAGTGCTCTTATTATTCTTCACGTTTTGGAAATATTAATAATGCATGACAGTAAATCATACTGGTAATACTATGAGAAGTTGGAACAATCTTGAATCTCTCCCAACTTCGGGTATAAGAAAGACAGACGAAATAATATCCTGAGCCATGCATACCTAAACACTGCAAATAATAATAATAATAATAAAAAAAACACTAATCAAAGGCACGAAATAATTTTGATACAAATTTCTTGTTACCTTTTACATATTGGATTTTTTGAGGCAATATAAAATATTTAGAATTTACTTTGAAAGATAATTTTATCTCAGTAAGGTATTCGTGAAAATACCGTAATATTCACGCTTGCAGCAAAAGAATAAAATAATGTAAATGGTATTTGGTGAGTTAGGTGTTAGTGAATAATTTAGATGAATTTTCAATTTAATTGAATTATGGTCTTTAGGCACTTTATGCTTAAGTCGAGATAGGGTGGAGGAGAGAATGTTGGAATATATTTGGCCAAGGCCTAGTTAGTAATTATATTATTTCATTTACCTAGTGTGACTGTGGAAAAAAGATCTGAAAAATCTGTCAGGATGGAATAATTTCGATTGATTCAAATGGAAGAAAAGCTTTTGGTATTTGTTAATTCGACATAGATGATCGGGATTACATATCGAAAAGTGACAAATAATCTTGAGATAGTGATTTGTGTTAAAACAACAACCAATAAAGGTTTGTGAGAGATTTGCACAAGTTCTTGATACACATGGATTTACGGTTTAATTATCTTTTAGTGTAACCATACATTTTTTAGTGTTTGGACTAAAAATACCACATAATTTGCTCTAAATACGCAAGTTTGCTACACAACGTAAATGTTTGACAATAAACTGCAATTCTTATTCATTGTTCATAATTTGAATAAGTATTCATCACGTAAAAAATGCTCTATTTTGTAGTACCCTTTTACGTGCGTAACTAGTAATTTTTTTTATTATCTTATCAAACAAGATCCTAAAAGAATATTTTGTAATGTTAGAGAAATAAATATGGTCATTAGTTTTACAAAAAAATGCCATACAAATCTGATTTATTATCTGATTAATACCAATTTGGCAGATTTTGATTTGACTATCAACCGCCATTTTGAAACCATTCTTGCAAAGAGTCAGATCAAGACTTGTGGTCACTGACAACACTGAACTGAACAAACTGGGAGACATTTACGCAAATGCAAATCAAAACTTCGAATTTTCAGCGGACAACAACGCTTTCAAACACTTATTCTGAAAAAGTAGGAAGATGGGCATACCAACCTAAAATTATATCATTGTGTTGCAGCTTCATTATTACAAAATGTATCAAGATATGATTGTATAATAACTTCTTTCTTTTCTTCTAGATTGTGTGTTGCAAGACAACTGAAGCGTTATCGTACCTCATACCGTCATGAAGTTTATGTATTGCAAGATGGAAACGATCTGCTATAAATGTGGTCATTGAGATTTGCATTTATTGTGTCGTTTTAGAGGTGTTTTTCAATGCTAAATGTTGATAATAGTGAAAAATGACCTACAGGATAAGGTCAAGAAACACCATGATGGACAGCATGTAATATTTACATTTCATACACATAGTTGAAAAAAAAACTTCGTTTCATATTTTGTAAGTATTTGAATATTTGAAAACGCTCACTGCCAAACTATTTCTCTGTCACAATCTACCTCATTTTATAATGGCAGAACAATTTCTACTATTCAAAAAATTCTTTCAGTCCTGTAAACAAGAGATGATTTTGCTCAACAAACGAACTACTTGTATTTGAAGTTCCAGATTAGGTAAGTAATTGAAAACACATTTGGAAGTACGCATCAAATCTATAACATATCGAATTCCTTGTACCGATATAATATATAATTGTACCTACAGATTGAGAAATTGCTCAAGTTGATGCTAATAACTGTTTCTTCTTAATTATATTAACAAGACATATAATTACTACATCAATCTGTTTGAAACTTACAGAAACAAAAGCTTCTACTTAAATACAATGAAACTGATTCGCAGAGGACAAATGAACTGCAACGTTTATACTAAAAGTACCAATACTTTATGGGAAATTGGTAATATACTATATTTTGGCTAGAAGATATTTTTAAGACAATGATATTAAAAGACGGAATTATAATTCTTCGTTTTAGTATTTAACAAAATGTGGGCTCCCAATGCGGGGTCAGTTCTACTAAGATTTAATATAAGCACTGGTGGACAATCATCAGGCACTGTTCAATAGTAAGCGTAAATACATATCATTATAAAATTATTCCGAACCACGGAACTTTTTTTTAAAACAACACATTGAAAACATTTCGTCCTTATTTTAATCATGAACAAAGCATGTTTATATTTATTAAAAATTCTTCTTGTATTTTAAAGATAAATATATCCTTGTATCATTCTGTACAGCAACATCAACGTTCAACATCTCTATTTCAAGTTTAAATCGGTATTAACCCTGTCGGATGTCAAAAACGTTCAGCCGGTTATTTTGTATTTGGTTGTTAAAAAAACTACTAATTTATTTCGCTATCATTTTAAAAATATTTCCTTAGGCCCATTGAGCATCTACATTATAGATATTAGATTTTCTATGGTAATTCCAGTTAATTTTAACATTGATGAAAGGCAGGTTTAAAAATATGTATATGAAATTTTGTTATAAAATTTGTAACGTTATTGTTATTATGTAATTAGTTTTGTAACATGATGTTTCCAAGGAGGAAATAAAGTACAGTTTAATACATTTGTTTCCTTTCTGCAAACAGTATCAATATCTAGAACTTCATATCCTATTGTGTTGCAGTTATCCTTGTCTGACTTCAGCGGGAGAATTACGATAGTTCCTCGGCAATAATCGGGAAAACAACTGATCCTCCAGATCGTTATATAAGTGTAATCAAAGGATCGAAGTAAAGATGTCGTAGCATTTTGTAATACACGTTATCCTGTTCAAGTTACTGCAGGATTTTACATTAGTATAGTGTCAATGCGGTTGCTTAGTTTAGGTTTGACCTTGATCAAAGCAGGACTATACTCGTTAGAACTGGATATTGCTTCAAAAGATAGTCGTAGCAGATTGAAATTGTCCTCAGAATCCGGTTACAACACATCGTTATGTTAGAGCGTTGATAGGTTCTAAAAATAATTGCTCTGCAAACATTTGGCCAGACCTCGAAGATCTCAAATTGACGTATGAGAGCTGATTGAAGTTATATGTCCATGAAAATATGTATATACGTCGACAGTGGTTCTTTAAACGTCCAACACGAGGATACCACTGTCAAATTACCTTCGAATTTGAGTGTATTTTATAACGGTTGAAGACGCGTAAAGCAAGCTGCCATCAAACTATTTCAAATAGGTGTTTCGTCAGAGAATGGCACCAGATAGGAAGTTGCCCGGACTGTACAAAAAAACATTCATCGGTGTGATACATCGCCGTTGAAATATTCAGAATCATGTACCGGCAAATCTCAACGTTTCATGAGATGTATTCTATTTTTATATTTCCTCCAGTTACCACACATTACACGTTAATGTGGTAGTTTTCTTGGTACCTGATAAAGTGTTAGAAATTCTAAAACAATCGGGAAACGGCCAGTACCCAAAATTCATCACAGTCATTCTATTAAAATATGCTCGCAAAGAACAGAGATAATAAGAAATTGATCAATATAAAAATAAAATCTGTTCGTTCACTAGTGTTCAATTAAACTAGAATAAAGGCGTTAACAAATGTTTCGCGAAGCCTACCACTCAAATCATTTATTTTACTATACCAACAAATATTACATGTCTTTAAGCAACTAATTCCCACACCCAGTTCGGGCAGTTCTCGGGAAAGATAATGACGACCAAGGAATGTGTAGAACTTTAGTTCCGTGTGATGTATTCAAGAGAGTAAGCTGTTGTTCAATGTAGAAACATACGGTGACGTCTTGCTCAAGGTAAAAAGAGCACAGGTGTCTAATAAACGAGTTCCAATATTTACACCATCACATGCAAGCCCAACAGTTTGAAGATAAGACAATTCAATATTTGATTCTCTAAAATTGGTCTCTGGTTTAACTTCTTTCCGGTGAGGAGATAAGTACGGACAGTTAATTGTGTTATATTGGGTCCTGTACGTAGTTTCTGGATCAACTACCGTTTTGTACCGGAACCCGTACGTTCATTATTCGTTGGCATTGAATAATTACTGAAGTACGTTTCCATAATCACTAGACGTATTGTGTTGGGGTTTTGAATTATTAGCACCCCCTATATTTTATTTCAAATGGGATGCATATATAGAAATCAGATCAGAGCGTCTGCCTAAATATCCAATAATCCCACAGATTGATCTCTCTGCATAAATTTTCGTTTCGGATATGAGGACTACAGAAAGAGAATTTACTTTAACTAGTTTTGGCGAAATTAAGTTAAGAGTACCATCAGTTAGCTCATTGAAGGGCATTACTAACAAGCTATAGTTAATGAAAATAGCGTGCATAGTCCGTATGCTACAAGCTAATCAGGTATACGCAATGCTAATTCCGAACTTTAACCGTCTCCTGTACGGCCATCTGAATCTGCATTTTTTAACCCCATCTGTGGACGCGGTCCTGGTCTGCAACGGTTAGTTTCACATGCAGCATTTTCTCACATCGATTACTTTCTTGTACACGTGTTCATCTGGAGCCCCGGGGATCCCCCACAATGAAAGACAGTACATCATCTTGATCAAACCAAGGCTTGTTAGTAGTATACCCGACACCCTGTCTCACTTTGTCAGTAATCAGTATTTAGTCAGAATTTAATCTAATATTATGTGGAAAATTGCACGATCTTTTATACCTGGCTGATAGCAAGGAGTCTATTTTCCAAGGCTGTACGATACGCGGTATCGCAGTTATTGGTTACAATGTATAAAAAGCTATGGCCCCCTATTCATCCCCTATTTAACATAGCAGAGATTCCAAGAAAGGCTATGGCACCTTTTATCAGCCCCTATTTAACATAACAGAGATTACACAGGATTTAACCCCACACAGTGCACAATAGCAGAGATTCCATAAAAGACTACGAAGCTCTTTTTCAACCCTAAAATATCACTACAAAGGCTACGGTCTTACAGGCACCCTAATACCCCTAATACGAACACATTTTCCCAGCCCCTATTTAACATAACAGAGATTCCATGAAAGGCTACGAACCCATTGCAGCCCCTATTTAACATAGCAGAGATTAGCCCTCTAGGCTAGAGATTACAGTACGAAGCTACGGCCCAACCCCTAGAAGAGATTACAACACAGGGCATAGGCTGCGAAATATATGCTAGTTAACCTAGCCCAAATAGCATGGAATAGGAGACTACACAGCAGGCCGTAGCAGCGATTACATACCCTCTAGGCTAGCTACGAGGACTTCTGAAGTCAGATTCTACACCCTAGAACCAATTGTCAATAGTAGGCGGTAACTACCCGATATGAGTCTGTTGGCCACCCGAGCGAATAGTCATTAGTAGCTGGAAATACATCTTTCGACTAAGCCCTTATAACTACAATCAAAGGTCACTAGCAGGTGAAAACTACCTAATATGAGTCTTTTGATACTACCTGGGCCCAAGTCAACAAGATGGTACTAAGGTCAAAGGTCAAATATTTAACCGTGTATATTTCGTAAATGGCGAGACATATTGAAATTTTGTTTTTGCATTTGGTATGAGGCCCCCCTCCCTGGTCGTGGAATAATGAAACTTATAATGCAATTTATTTTAGTTACGTGAGTATTAAATATGAAAACTGCAAGTTTCTACTTGTTGCCGTTTCCGAGATATGGCGGTTTGTATTTTTCGAATTTTGCTTTTTTGGGCCAATAACTATGAAAACCTCAAAATATGTTATTCTGTTCACGGTAATGCTGAATTTGAAAACAACTTCTTTCTGCCTATTATTGCTTCCAAGATATGGCGGATCGAATTTTGACATTTTAGACGCAGAATTGAGAAACTCGCAGATTATATGATATTTGGGTCGGTGATGCAGAATGTGAAATTTGCTTCTCTACATTCTAGCTAAAAACTGCGATACCGCGTATCGTATAGCCCTGGAAAATAGACTCCTTGCTATCAGCCAGATATGGAAAAGTCGTGCAATTTTCCACAATTTTAGATTACATTCTTATTAAATACTGATTACTGACAAAGTGAGAAAGGGTGTTGGGTATACTACTCTTGTTTTTCTACTGTTTCTTCTCACCTAAACGTTCCTTCGCTGCGCCTATCACTGTATCACGAATTACCTCTCACATCCTAATTACATCCACTTTATTATTAATATCATCTTTATTACTGCTACAGTCAGCTAAGGTTTCGAACCTATTTGATATTTTCAGTTGGTAACCTGCCTCTTACACTCGGATTATTTAGTCGTTTAACTTCCAATTTAAGTTGTTTTGATCCTTTGCCTTTCTGTTCGCGATGCATAACTTCTACTTCATTTATGTGATCACTAACTGAGGATCAGTATCACCTTCCGCTCCTCTGTAAGACCTAACGTCAATTATGTTGGTGTGTCTTTGTCTATTTACTAATACCTGCTCGATCTGGTTGAGAGTTTTGCTATCCGGAGATATCCATGTGTATTTGTGTATATATTTGAGTTCAAAGTAAAGCTCTTTTCAGTTCCTAATGAAGGCTGTCAAACCGCAAACTAACGTATCAACAGACACGAACACAGACAACAGACACACCAGTCGAATGGTGAATGCAGTGGTGCTAACTAAAGAAGTGTCGTGTGAATACAAGGCCTGAAGCGCTTCTTTATATAGGTTCCTGTATTCTCTTGCCTAATTGCCTAGCTACGAATGGATAATAAATAGGAACATTATGGTAACTGTATTGACCAAAGTGTTCAGAAATTAATACTGAAAAGAGCATTGAAGTATCTGGTTTCACGAACAGTGAATGCTCCACTTTCGCGGCCGATTGGTTCGGAGATTTAGGAAAGCAAAGTGAGAGAATAGACACACCACACACAATGACAACGAACTGAAAAAAAAATGTATAAAGTAGTGGCATGGGAAGGGTTAAAACGAAAACTGCTCCATTTCACGCAGTGCCATCACCCGCGTCACCCGAGATGTGGATGGAGGTGATGGGAGCAGATTCGAAAATATTTACGAAAATATATCATGTACAGACGAAGAAAAACAGAAATATGGTCTCAGCTAATCTTCCTGAACGGATTTCCAGGGCTTTAGGGAACTTGGAGTAAGATGCAGGCTGGTATACAAGATTCACACATGCTTTAGCTGAGAAACAAGACGTCTAAAGTTTATACCGAGAGTTCTTGCATGAGTTCCACGGTCATTTCGTACACGAAAGTCTCACCAGGAGGCTCAAATCCTGTTCACTCCTGCAAATAGAAATGTGATCAAAAGGCGGTCAATACAGATCAGTCCGGGAACTGGACATATATCAGGAATCGTGGAGGTCATACAAAGAAATCCCTAAGAATGCTCTAGCGAAGCATCGAATTTTCTAAACGAAAAGCAAACGGTCAGAACGAAATTAAATAATCACATTTCTATCCAGTGGGCGGACAAGTTGTTTCGGACAATGATGCAACGAGTGAAATCGGAAATACCAATTACTCTTTAGAAATAAAAAAAAGTTAATTTAGGAAAAAACATTTATAAACTTTATATAACCAAAACGTAAATGAAAAAGAAGAAGCTGTTTTGAACGTTATGGGGAACGAAGTATCTTCTTTGTAACATTGAATTTACAAAAAAATTAAAAATAGTGAATTTTAAGTTCAAAATCAATTCAGACATTTATGTATGTTCTCACAATCGCTGCCATCCTATTTTCGATAGAGTTCTCCTGTGTTTAAGTCAACTTGTTGAGAATTCAATTGTTTTGGTTCTGCCCTGATTTTATGTTACACAAACTTCTTGCTCGTACCAATTGTGAGCTGCTTATTGGCAACAATCACTATATTTAAGTGGCACGGTTCTGAGAGCGCCAGGTCAGCGTCTGATAACGTTACACATTGCATTTAAGAATTTTATGGGCTCTTGGAACCAAAGCGACATACATTATTTGGGAGAATATAGTCTTACACGGCTTCTGTTTCGAAAAAATATCAACATCGTTCTTCTGAGTTATTCCTCCATGCCGCTTCAAATGTTTCTGAGAGAAAATAAATTGGATACAATTGTAAGATACAGTTCTCGCAATTCAACGCAATATAATCCCCAAAAGAATGACCATGATTCGAAATATCAATATAACTGTCATAATCCGTAAATATCCGTTTCCTTATGGAGTCACGTCAAAATGCAGAGGAGTTCAGGAAACGCATCCTACATTATATTTGAATTTGGTTCTTCGGGCTGCAAACAGAATTACATGAAACGATCCTACCTGGTAAAGTGATGGGATTCGTAAAGTTTTCCGTTCTGCAGCCGGATATAGAACCTGTTGCTGAGTTCCAGAGGATATTTTGTGTTTAAACATTTCACACCTGGCACAACACTTAGTAAGACGTTTAGAGACTGTAAATCGGATCACATCGACGAACCAGATACACACAAGGAAGGGTAATCACTGATACTTTTAGCTGCACATCTTACAAGAGTAACGTGACATTATTTTAAAAATTCGCATTCAATTGTATTTTCATCACTGAAGAACTTGAGAAAAAAAACTCACGCCTCCAACTGTAACTGCCCTGATTTCTCGTGTGTAGTTCATTTCTCGTTCTCCTCCTCTCTTCCTCTAAAAAAAAGATTCCGTAACATTTTGGTCCATTTCAACTGTCCTACCCCGAAAGTGTCCTCTAGTGTTCTCCTTCAAAAGCGACATCGGGTAAGCTGAGAAGGAGCCATGATGACCCCTCATAAATAACTCAAAAGTTTCCATGGGTCCGAGCAGCTAACATCCTAAGCCAGAACGTGTTTATGCGTCGTTCGTCGCCAAAAACACTTCCTAGAATTTCTTTCAGAAGAAGGTTTCAAAAGGAAACAGTTTTCAAGTATTTTCCAGCTTAAACTAGAAAAAAGTGTCCCAACGTTTAACTATAAGATGATATCAAAACCATTTGCACAATGAAAAGATTGAATGGATGCAGATTGTCACAAGGTTGCTATTTTATTTCTTTGTTGGTAGAAAAACACGAAGTCTGTTATTCTCTGGTTCGGGTTAACCAGCAGTAGAAAACACTAAACTTCATTACGTAGGCAGTCATCAGAGATTAATTTCCTTCCCGGGAAAGTAAAGCCAAAATAAAGTTGTGGGTGGGGGGGAGATAGAATTTTGTAGAGCTTCAATAGATTTTTATCTGTAAACATGTTGAAGATGAGGTGTGTTCTCAACGATTTAAACGGATAACACCCCCCTTTCCCGATGGCGGGTCTAGCAGAATCCATGATCAGGGCTTAGCTGGCGAAAACACGCCGTATTAGAGTGCTAATATATTGTGTGTTCGTATGTACTGAAGCGTGCAGCAATGCGAAAGAAGCATGAAACACGTTTATATTCAGTGAAGTAACGAAGAACGTATTTGTTTTAAGGGAGTAGAATATTTATTAACATTAACGAACGACCGTAATAAAGGTTACACAGAGCGACCGTAGATCACTTAGTAGAGCGTCTATTTAGCACTGGGAACGATCTCAGCGACCGCCCATTCTGCCAGTTTTCAGCTCAGTCACACTAGGGAAATGGCGGAATGGTACCTACAAACTAAGTCCCGACCGACTACCTTCCAACAACATACCCCCACCCTGCCCGGTCTGGGTATAATGCTCACGTTAACATAGACCAGTATTTCGATTAATTGAGTTCATTAGAATGTACTGTCACTGTCTTATCCAACGCATAATCACGCTGGCGTTGGCAGAATAATAACGAAGAAGATTATCGGGATATTAGTCATAATTATGTTTATTTATGACCTTTAGGCACCTCTGACTCTGGCCGGGATAGAGATAGGGAGAGAATTGGAAGGGTAGGGGCCAATTGCTTAAGGTTTCATCTTGGCATTCGTTTGGTGAAACTGAGAAAAACCTTGGAAAAAAATCAGTGAGGATGATCAGACACGGGGTTCGAGCCCCCGTACCTATCTACGAGTCAACTGATTTGGTGCGAGTGTATAAATGTTTATATAGATTTTGTTCCGATAATGTTCTGAACCTAAGATGCCTAAATTCATAAGGCAATTCAATTCGATTCCCGATGAAATCCCCAAGAACAATACGTAGCTCTTGCGATGCTTGGTACTCTTTCGTAAGACAGAAACCATTCCATAGATGGTAGAGTAAAGGAATAAAAATCGCAGACCAACCATCCTGTTCCGATATACTCTTTCAATCACTTTCCACAAAATGAATACAAGAATAGCGCTGTAATCAAAACAACATCTCCCCCATTGTCTACTGTGCATAGCGGGGCTAAAATATTTATTTACTGCTCTGGGAACACACGTTGCAAATTTTGGGAGGTATAATATTTGGGGACAACCACAATTTTCAAAGAATTTATTGATATGTTATTAACTTCCTAAACGAGTTTCTAAGGACTGAAAGTCGTTTTTGGTAAAGTAGGCTCTGAACCACTCCATTCAATGGACACCAGCAGGAATTGAACCCGTGACCACGCGCAAAGAAAGCGAGCGTGCTAACCTTTCAGTCACTCCGAGTTCACATTGCCTTTGCGTTAAGGAGATTATACCGCTTCGGAAGTGGAAATTACTTCCATCCTCATCCGGTACATTGTTTTCATTATACTTTGTTGGATTGAATTGATTCAATTTATGGGACTCAGGAATCTAAGGCTCAGGTCGGGATAAATGAGGGGAAATGATGCAGGAAGATATTTGCCAGGATCTAAGTTGAAGGTGCCATCCCAGCACTTGCCTGGCATGACGGAGGAAAAACCCTGGACAAATTTCCATCAGCATGGGATTAAACCCATGACCTCCCAAATGCTAAGGCAACGCTCTACCACTGAGCTACAACAGCTCGGTTGTGATTATACTTTGTGTTTTCTCTCTTCGGTTGGCGTGAAAGAGATTCGGACTCGTCATATTTCGGTTACTGGTATGACATGCTAACCTCTGGAAACATCGTGTAATTACGTTAAAAGAACGACAGTGGACAATGTCCGACACAGTATGTTACATTAGGGATAGACTTCTCACTACCCTTCCAAGACTAATGTTTGACGTACGTTGCGTCATGCATCTTCCATTAAAACAAGAAAAATAAAGTCTCTTTCACATTCCTTCCTTTAATAGAATATCAACTAACAGGTATTTCGTCCTTCCCTTCCATTCTTTCATAAAGGTCTGATATAGTTTCCGCATCACATTCTGCATTGGAAACACTGCTTCCAACAATGAGTTGTCCCTGTAAACACGAATGTTTTGGTGATACTAGCGCCATCACACCAAATGCATTCCCAACTGGAACTAGCTTTATATGCTCTTCACTAGTAGTTTTTTCGAGATCGCAAAAGTTATCAGTCTTTCTCCATTGTGGTTGCGGATTTCGTGGAAGCTGTATTTGCCTGTAGTTTTCCTTCCACCCTACCTTAGTCTGGATCGGTCAAACAGTCTTTCTAGTTCCTCACAAAATGTATCTTTGTCGTTATCATTAGATACCTCGGTCGAAGCATAACATTTATTAAAACCGTGCTGCTCCATCGAGTACGTATCGTAACGTACCATAGTCTTTCCTTTACGAACTATATTTTCTGAATCGCTTTAAGGATACTGTTCTTAATGAGGAATCCTGTTATGATATCGTGAAACTGTGTTCCCCGTACTAGAAAATGTACTTGACCTGTCGGTTTCTATGTTGACCCTCCCATCGGACTTCTTCTATTGGTAGTATCACCAGCTCGTACTTCTCGGTCTCGCGTACCATCACATGAAGAGCTCCTGTTTTATATAACGATCTATGTTCCACGTTCCCACCCTCAGGTCTTTCTTGATCCTGTTCTTAGAATCCTCTGAAGCAGTCCCCGCCAGGAGTTCCGAATGGGATACTAGTGTACTTCCAGAATATTTTACCTCAATAGAATCCATGAACCATCTGTTACTATTTCTTGACATGATTTAGCGGTGTAGGGTTGCCAGCTCTGCCACCTTGCAGTAAAGACAAACATTCAAGATGTTATCCTCTGTCCATCTCTGAGCCTTGCCAATATCATTCATCTTAAGCCTCAGGGTAGTAATTTTGAAGCTGCTTCCGTTCCCCATATTTTTGTTCAGGGTTATCTCCCCCTAGCCTTTGTAGATCAATCCGCCACCTGAGAAAGCGCCTGATGGGAGACAAATAGCTCCAAACCAACACAACACACACACACACACACACCTACACACACACACACACACACACACACACACACACACACACACATATATATATATATACATCCCACTATCATTGCGACTCACTTACATTTACTGTTTGCCGTCATTATGGGACCCCGGTGTTTCTGAGATCCGTATTCGGGTCTTACTTTACAAGCCGTGTTATTCGTACCCTACAACTTCCAAGTACCTCAAAAAACTTCACTTGTAAAATTGGATCCGGGATTCCATTTGATATAAAAGTGCATACAAAATGTATAGTTTAAGTTCCTGCACACTCCGTGCGTGGCGCTGCCCTCGCTAATCGTATAAAGGTGTATAGCTTTTTTCACTCATACCATGACTTTACTGGAATCCGCATAGACGTTGGCAAACCTGACGCATCATCTAACACACACTTAACTGCGCATGCGCTCATTTCTCCCACCAGTTCTTGCTGTCTTGTTCCTCACAACGTACAGAACTCACAGTGTCTATGTGTGTGTGTGTGTGTGTGTGTGTTTTGCACATACATATTGAAAACAGTGAAGGGTTCCTATTTGGATCACGAAAAGAGGGTTGGGTGATAAAAGAGCAAACTTGACCTTGGCGTTCCATTCGGAAAGGACGAAAGGTGATATGAACCAAGTTACGAAGCAACA
>JAGDQP010026804.1:3423-18726 GCA_022664845.1 Lepisma saccharinum
TTCCTCAAGGTTATATTTTAGGACCATTTTTTCTTCTGTAAATAATGTCCAAGTAGCAAAATCTGTATGTTTTAACGTTAGATCAACGTTTTTCAGTACGGTTCGGCTTGTGTACTATTTGGCCATAACGTTGACCTTTAAAGCGATGCCCAACGTATGGTTAACTGTTTTAATAAATGAAATTGAGTTTTTTTTTAAATACGTGATCTTTTTCTGTCTTTATTCCATTACGTGGTTTACTCTCTCATCTTCATTTATAGTTGAACATTTTCCACTTGTCTCCGGCCAGATTCGAACCCACATCTTGTGATTTGTTTATCGTCCGTCGTCTTATCCACTCGGCTACAGAGTCTTTCGTGAAGAATGATACGTCGAATATGAACGTCCTTAACTCAGACATGGGATGTGGTGACAGACAGGAGGAAAGTTTTATACTTGTTACTTGTATAGCTGTTGTATACCACGTGTTATAAGCATAAAATATAGAATGAGGCTTATTCGTACAAAACATTTTCTGTAATTGCGTCTATCAGTACTGAAGCCCTCGCGAATGTTGTAATGACAACAATTTTTCTGCTGCAAATTTGGAACCGCAATCAAATAATTAATGTCCAAATGCCATTTTATATTACCCTCAATTATATGGAAGCGAAATTACACCATCTGTGGATTGGTTTTGAGTTGAAACAAGCATTAGGCAAATGCATGTTGTAACATATTATTTATGGTTGGCCTTACGTTGTATTAATCTCCAAAATGTTAGCCGTGCACACGTTATTCGGTCGAGTTGGCCTTTCATTAGTCTTTCCACATTTGGCCAACAATTGGCCTATCTGGTGATTTTGTGGTTGGCCCATGTTTGGAAATCCAGCCCAATATAAAACAACGTTGCCGACAGAATATACATTGGAGCAACGAAGCACGTTACTTGGGTGGTTTGACAGAAATGAAAGGGAATTGAGTCTTTTGGTATTTACAAATATTTAGATTAAGAAAAATTATTTTAAACATTGAAAAATTGAAATACGTTGTTTATAGAAAAAAGAAACGAAAAAAAAAAATCAAACCGGAAGACCTGTTATTTCAGTACTATGAAACCATTTTGTTACGAAAACGGACAATTTAAGTAGAAGTGATCTTTGCTTAGAAGTTGTCCTATTGGACGCCCCACCCCCACCGCCGCCATTTTGAATTTGGGTAAAGTGATCTCGATGATTTGCCAGGCTGTTTTCTTCAAATCTTGTGACTGAAAGAGGCAGGGTCGTTTTAGATTTCAGTAGCGAGTGCTGTGAACCTCGCTATCCATCGACAGTTTCTGACTCAGGAACTTCTAGGGATAGTAAGGTGGTTGAGCGGTCCCAGAAAGACGATTTCAAACCCGTATCATTCATCCAGATCACAGGGGCAGATCATAGGTGGGCGAGCCAATTTTCTTCTCTGGAACTACTAGAGGTAGTAAGTTGGTTGAGGTCTCGTTGGAAACGTCTTGGTGAGTTGAGCTCAAACCTGTATAGGCCATACACATCGCAGGAGCGGGGCCAGAGAATAAGGGGCAATTTGTAACTTAGGAACTACTAGGGCTATGAAGATGTTGCAGGTGTCAATGGAAATATCTTGGGAGAGACTAGTTCAAATCCGTATAGATAATCTAAGATCGCAGGGGCCTTTCCGGCATGGGGGCAGTTTTGAATTCGGAAACTACTAAGCCCAGAAAGGTGGTTAAAATCTCGCCGGAATTTTTCCAACGGAACATTGATCGTCAAAATAGGATGGTCTCTGATGAAGCCTGGCGGTAGCTTGTATGCACAGTTCCCGGACTGGGCTTCCATCAGCCACTTGATTTTTTTTCTCAATGAAAGATCAGCTTTTCTACGTAGCTATTCCTTATGTTTACGCTCCATATAGGTGATCGAGTGTATTGGTATTTCTCTAATAATTGAACCAAAAAACAAAGAAGTTTAATAAATGAAGACAGAAAATACAAAAGAGTTCTTTACCATTAAGATAATTCTTTTCTCTCCAAAAAATTATGTGAAACAAGTCGTGATTTTGTTTCAAGAGGAGGTTGTAACGTTTGATATTGTGAACGTGATAAGAATACACACAGCTAAACAAAAGAAAACCGGAAACCGCAATGAATCTGGAAATCTCTTTATTTTGTAATATTAATCCAAGCAGAGAAAGAAGAGAGATAGCAAGAACTACCCATTCTCCACCCCACCCACCCTTTTCTAAGCACAAAAATAATAACATTTAAATTTTCTAGCCACGACGAAATGCAATTTCTGAAGGAGGCAGAGAAACCAAGCTACTTTCATCTCTATTTCTTACTCTCAAATGTGAATTTAGCTCCAATTTTCCCGAATTTAATTAGTCCAAGGCATCTTCAAGGTTCAAGCCGTAAAGGCCATGGGATACACGATTGTGTTTGCTCTTCTGAATTTCAATAGCGGGAGAAATTCCTAGCAAGTTCCAATAATTATTCCACTTGCTGCTGCTTCATTCCTTCTCTATCTGCTCCACTGTTTTCCGAGCTATACCTATCTCTCTCGTTTTGTAGTCTCCAACCACCTCATCTGTTTTCCTTCATCCGTAAAATGAAAGGGAAAAGGACTTTGATCGTTTCAGATTTCTTTTGGTTTTTTTCATGTCCTTCTCTTTTGCTCTCTTGCCCCTCAACAATATCAATGAACGCTCAACAATTGTTCTTGTTTGCAGATAGGATTGTTTGATATAATCAAGAAAGAAAGGGTTTTGGAAAGTCTGACAGTGTTGTCACCTGGTCGCGTTTTTAACTAAATCTTTGTTTTAACATTGTATCTATACCTTCATTTAGTGTGTGGGGGAGATTAAACAGATAGAAATGGTGTTAGTATCGGAATTTCGTTTGCACAGGGACTCTGTGTAGTTGTAGTCTTATGGCAATATGTTTTTTTTTTAAATGCCCAGAATGAGTGGTCATTGTAGTAATTTGGCATCGAACCGAGCCGGCTGATCTACCAATTAACCTATGAACACTACGAGCAACCTCTGTGCATATTAGGGATGGACACATGGATCCAGATCTGCATTACCCGGTTCCGGTTCTGGATAATATTGGTACCGTATATCCAGATCTTGGAATCGGGTACCTGGATTCGGATCTTGGACTGGGGAGTTCGGCTTCGGATCTTGGCACGGCGAACCCGGCTTCGGATCTTGGAACCGAGGCAGCAGGTTTCAGATCTTGGAACCGAGGCACCAGGGTTCAGATCTTGGAACCGAGGAGCCAGGGTTCAGATCTTGGAACCGAGGAGCCAGGATTCTGATCTTCGAACCGAGGCACCAGGATTTTGATCCTGGAACCGAGGCACCAGGATTCTGATCTTGGAAATGAGGCACCAGGATTCTGATCTTGGAACCGAGGCACCGAAATCGTACAGTACGAGAGGAATTATCCCTTAATTTTCTTTGCACAAAAAACCCTGTACCGAATGGTCGTAGCTCAGTTCGTATCGGAAAATCTTGGGAAGAATTTCAGCTGTTGGCCACCCTGACTGTTTTTATCCTAAGCTTTTCCTCACACCAGGCAAATGTTGGGATGGTACTCTCCAGCCGATCTCGATAATCCATAAGTAAAAACCCGCTAACGCTTTCGAACCACTGGTGGCTCAGGATTGTCTGCCGCTAGAGATGTTTGGCTTTTACCATGGCGGCTTAGGATTGGAAAACACTTGTCTTCCATCGCTGATAAGTTTGAAAATATCAGCAGGTCACGAATGGCCAGAAGGCGGGACCACGCCACTAGATCTATTTACGCTGTTTCACTGTCAATACTTTTACGAATCTTATCATCTCTGAAGCAATGTGTTTTTGTAAATAAAACGACGGTGTCCGTATGATGCAATGTGTTGTACGTAATTTTGTGTAGGCCGACCAGGTAGCTGCAAGGTCTAAGGCGTTAAGCCAGCGACTCTGAGGTCGCGGGTTCGAATCCCACCTGGTGCATAGATGTTTGTGGATTTTAACGACAGTGCAAAAAGACCAAATTGTGACGGTCCGAAGTTGAAAGTTATTATACTGGGCCCTACAAAATATAGTTTACTAAAGTTTTTTTTTTAATAAAGTAATTTTGTGTAGTTGTTTTAAAGATGTAGTTACTTTCCCCGAATTGGTATTATACTATGATGATCTTTTTTAAAAGTCTGTGTAATGGGAAATATACCACGACTCAAGCGGTATAGCTTAAGCATACAACAAGAATGACAAACAACAGTTTGTAGAGTTGCCGGCTTGGTGTAACAGATAGCTGGTCGGGGAGCCCTGTTCGATTCCCGGCGAGGTGATATTTTTTTAAAAATATATCTTTCACGTGCATAGAAAGAATAAAGAATTCATCCTTTTTGATTCGTTGTTTAGTATTTTTAACGTTTTACATTTTTTTAAAAAACAAAATTCATGGACATAAAGTTAGAAAAGTCAGGTTAGATTATATTTTATAATCTAACCTTTGACCTCATACTTATTTAAATTTTGGGAAGCTCACTGACATAGGTTCGAAAAATTAGATTAGATTTTTTTTTTCATTAACATTTTCCATGTCTACGCCATTCAAAATCATCATCCACTCGCTCGGGGCATATACTTTACTGCAACGCTAAAAGATGAATCTGACCGATTGAGTACAATTCCTATACCAATTGAGTCTTAAATTAACAGTTGTTACATAAAACTTCCACAGCTCCGTACTAAAGTAATTCTGTAATTAAAGTCCATTTAACGTCTGTATAAATTAATTATATTTCTAACAATTCTAGCCACTTGAAGGTCATTTTGTAAGACAGTACTTTTGGGGTTGATATCTTTCAGTACAAGGTCTAAGTGTTGACTCAATTTTGCACACACACAAAAAAAAAATGTGTCTGCCGGTTCCAAGGTGAGATATGTCCCCGTAGCAGAGTGGATAAAGCGTCAGACAGCAGATCCAAGTTCGTATCCAGCCGCAGCTAAGTGAGAAAATTTCAACTCGACCTAAAGATGAGAGAATATGACGCTTAGTGGAATAAAGACGGTGTAATCTGGATCACATTTTTTTTTCTAGAACTACTGTAAAAATATAAGCAAATCTTCCATCATACGTGTCGGCCTATAACCTATCAATGTGGTGGTAAGTTCCCTTTCCACCCTTCTGCACTATAATCCCACCCATGCACTAGCCGCAGGATTTTACTGTTCATGGTCAGGAAAATAGCCGGATCCGCGGTGTAGCCGCCAACAGCCTTCTCTGATATAAGTTTAAAAATTGGTGGAGAACCGCAACAGATCTCCACCGCAGACCCGCCAAATTGCGTGCGTATCGTTGTCCACTTTCAGCCATCTAAAGTTTTGCTTATAAGTAATCCTGGGGCTAGGGTCTTGGGCTACCATTCACGGAGTCGTGAGTTCGAATAACACCTGGATGTTTGTGGATATTAACAGCATTGCACTCATTCAATCGTGAACAGGAGGAGGAAAAGTTGACTAACTTTCCAACATCCTCTCCCCTACCTTATACTAGCCTAAATCAAAGTTGCCTAAAGTTCAGAAACCAATTCAATACAAAGACGGGGTTTTTAAATGTAAGTAATCATTATCTAACCTCTTTGTAAATATGCAAGTATGGTACTGTACATAGACGAAGGCTGTGGCTTCTATCTTTCTCTCCACCAGAACTGTTCGCCGAGGAACGTCATCTCTCAAACATATGATGAACTTAGGTTGTTGCTGTCGGTTTGGCCAATATGTGTACGTTAATAAATACCTACACACAGATTCTCAGTACGAAACCCACGTGGTCCTCGGACCATCAATCGAGACAAACACTTTTGAGTCCTGCTCCTAGCCATTCTGATTGAAGTTATCCAGCGTTTTCATAAGTTTAACATGCGAATGTCGGGATGGTACCTCGATGTAGTCCTCTTACGTCGTTGCCCTGCAAGAGTGTGATTGCCGAGCGACGTCATCCACCGATAAAAGAAAATTAAATATACAGTACCTATAGAGACAAATTAAGCACATAGTACAATTCTAATGCATGTTATGTGATCCACCCAGAGCTTTTTAATTTATGCGAAGACCTTGCAATTATGTAATATATGTTCCAGATATGGAATAGGATCCTCCTCAAGCTGGATTCATCATTGCGTGAAAGATATGTAGTTCTTAATTGTCATTGCGTGCTGAAAAATGCCAAAACGTGCAAGGATAATTCAGTAAATTATAATATCTGGAGCATTTTCCTTCTCATTTTCTTCCCCTTTTTAATATTCCGGGATTACGTAAGAAGCGGCACAGAAATTCTTATAATTTATTCTTAAAAAATATATATTCCCACAACTAAGAAATATTTTGCTTATAGTGTATATGCGCAACGCAAAAGAGAGTGTTAATAGCGTACATGTCACGTGACATGACGTGTAGACCATACAACAAATATCACCGTAATAATTTAAACATTTATTCCCATTGTAAAAAGAAAAAGAAAAAGTGTGAGATACGATTCTTCTTTTTGTTTTAACTTACTTCAATTCCTTCTCCCGAGATGGCACGCGGAGATCTAAAGAAATTATTAATCAGATAAAGTTATAAATCTGAAAGCTGAAACATTATCTGTTGTTTTAATTTGCTGGCATTATCAAGGTGATTATCAGTGATAATGCATTCCATACTTGTATTTAAGTAAGTGTAATGGTTATATTTACCAGAAAAAAGGACACAATATACAAATGCGTCACGATGAGATATAAGGCGTGTTCGGAAAGTAAGTTTCCCTGCACTGTAAGTATGTACAATATTTCTACGAATACATGACGTAGGACTTACTTTTTTTTCACATTCGTCACCAGTATCCTAACATTTGTTCAGGTGTGGTGCCAATTTGTGCCAGGTGCCAGGAAGTGTACTAGGAGAATACCAGTTCTGTCCCACAAAACGGAAGTTAACGATTTTTATTTATATTTATTTTTGCATGACATGGGAATTTTAAATTTCTTCGGTTGGTGGGTAAAGCTTCAAAACGTTGTATATGTCATAGATTTTGTGATTACGTGTATTTTTCTATGAGTATTGTACGCAAATTTAGGAGACAGGTATTTTTTATTTTTCGAAAAAAAAAGAGAAAGAAATAAGAAAAAATCTGCCGAGACATTACTCCTTGAAGTTAATTATTGAAGTTCAAAACTATGGTATGCTGTACTGCTTGACAGATCATATCTTAGCAACCAAATTAATGTAAAGAATTCATGATTATTATTATTATTATCAAATGACTTTTAGGGTCTATTTATGTGTGTAGTTCATGATGTTAGAACATTATTTCTACGTTGTTTGTACAAGGTGTGTAGAAATTTGAACAACTTTGAAGAAAAAATGGATAATTCCAAGATTTTTGATATTTTTACTCTCTTTCGTAAAAAAAAAAACGTAGGAAAGTGGGGGATTACCGCCCACTTAAGGGAAGATTCTAATATCTCCACACTTTTTTTTTATCCTTTTGTAATAAATTAAACATGGATTTGTAGGACATAGTCTAGTTAACAAATACAACGAAGATCTTCTGTTGAAAACAGTGCACAGGAATCAGTAGACGTTCTTGAATCGTACCATCTGTGTTCGGGTAATGGCGCCTATGTGCAGGTAATGACGCCCATGTTAGTGTATGATGTTTAAATTACGATTCTTGCACATTATACATAAAGAAGTAATATTTTAAAAGTATAACCAATTATTTAGGTCAATTACAGGAATTAGAGGCAAATCTTGTGTGTACAACAATGTGGTAATTGTACTTTTAACGCTAAAACTTCAAGTAGCTTCCATGGTACGTAATTATTGTATGTTAAATATTCATTATGTGTAACAAACTTGTTTTTTTTAGCTCAATGTAACGATTATTTAGATTATCCATAGTAATCAAAAAAGGAAACAGTGCGTTTGTGTACACTGTCAGGTATTGTCAACTGCCTTGGGGGATATGGCGCCCATAGTGGGCGCCATTACCCCTCTTTATAGTGCTGACAAATTACCGTTTTCACCTTACACTTTTTAGAAGTGAGAAGAAATTAATAAACATTTGACTCTCTTGATATCAATACTTTCAACCACAACAATATCTAATGCAGAAAATAGCTAATACTTACTTTGACAACAAGAACATATTCGAATTTTTAACTCAGTAGCTCAAAACTTTTTTTTTTTTCCACAGAAGAGACCGAAAAAAGCGCGAATATGTTTCCCTGTTAAATACCCACTCACAACTTTAGGATATGACACTATAAAGGTTGATTTCCCATTCGTACTTTCCGGGTAATTTGATGGGTAGCATTACCCACCTGGGTGCGATTCCCCCACTTTTCTGTACTTGTTGGTTATAACTTAAGGGTAAATCACTTGTAGGTACTTGATCAGAAAAGTACCAAAAGAAAGTTGGGACAGTTACTTCTTCCACTAACTAAAACTGAAAGTTTGTTGTTTGTGAAAAGTTCGCCATATTTGGATGCCATTTTTCATAAACTGCACATGTTTTGCTGAGATGGAACGTGTCAACAAATATTTTTAAGTGAGACAACTAACAGCAGGACAAACCAGCGTCCAGAACCAAAAAGCAGCAATGTTCGGCCCAAAGCAGCACGAATGGGCACCCTGGGCAAACATGATTTGTGGACCTGACCCACAGAGTAGCAAGTAGGGGAAAAAAATAGCAGAAAGAAATCATCTCATTTTCTGTGAAGTAAGCGGAAAATATGGTTACTGTCCTACGTAGGAAATGGATGGAGGGTATCAGTTTCATCCCACATTATTGCTAGCTTGTGTAGGTAACTTGTTTTCCTGATTTGAGGATGATTATTCGCGGTAAAGATATGCCGTTTTTTGCGCAAATGAAAGCAGAAATGAATATATATATTGTAAAGCTGTTTGGAGAATGGCAAGAAACCTGACAAACATTCTTCTTAATTCCCTGAGTGCCCTTTGCAGACAAGGGAACAGGACACAAAATATCATTGGAACGAAAAATCATGTTCTTTTCGTAACTGCATTCACCTATATAATTCGAAACACGAACCATTGCTTTATACGTCACCAAGACAGTTTTGATGACACACGCACATTCTTTGATTCTTACTTACAAATCCGTTACGATTGTTTCTTTTTTCCCTTCTTAAATGCTTCGTTTAATTGTGTATTTAATTTGAGGAGGAAGATAAAAACTTTTTCCCACATAAAACGTTTTTGAATAGGTGGTCTTTTGATCACGTGCTAATACAGTACGAAAGTCACCAGGGTACGAAGGACGTTATAACGGATTGTAAACTTCGCCAAGCTATGTGATTATATTCAAAGAGAGGCCCACCCTCTTTCCCTCCCATCATGAAGAAACGACATCAGTCACAGGCGAGTAATGCTTCTTCTTCTTTTTCTTTTCTTTTTTGTTTCGCAAACAAGAAAAAGATGGATGATGCAGGAAGAATGTCCATTTCGACTTGTCCACCCGACAACGTGCCGTCGTTTCCCACTGTCCAAGCGCCAGAAGATCCTTCAATTTATTGCGATTATTTCCGCAAAACGTGAACGAGACGAGGTCACGAAATCTAATTGACCCACCACGAGGAGAACGTGATGGTGTGGGTGCTCTCTCTCGCACACACACGCATACACATGAGAGAGTCTTCCAGCATCCTTGCTCCAGCATTCATCTTTGCCTCTGGAAGAAAGATTTTCCAAAACAATTATATGTTGCCAGATGTTTAGACCCTGAATATCATGGAATAATTTTCATCAGTGCCTGTGATACCACTCGAATTGAGCGTTCCAAAGTGGTCTAGTGGTAAAAGTTGCAAACTTCGGATAACCACGTGGCAGAAAACGCAGGTTCGAACTCTGCTTATATTGGCCATTCTAAGTTTTGATGGCTTTTGATCGGTTCCATTGGTTGAACTGTCGAAATTTGAATTTAATTTTCAAGGTCTTTAGGCAACTTTGGCTCAGATCGCGGGTGGATGATGATGGGTGAATTGATGGAATGAAGAAACTGGCAAGAAACGGGAGAACCCAGAGAAAACCCACGCACATGTTGTTTGTCCACCACGAAACCCACATGGCAAGAGTAGGGATCGAACCAACAACCCCAATTAACAGAGGTGAGGGCTCTACATTTCATCCACCACGTCGGATGTCGAGATACTACCTAGAAGATACTATTTGTATCACAATTCTTTACCCGGAAGTTATGGCTTGGTGGCAACATCTTTCGGTTTGTGACAGGCTTAGGTCGTACATGGCTGTTCATCTAGTCGTAAAACATTTCGGCAATTAATCTTGTAATAGTAATTGAATTTTCTTACGGATACCAATGGCCCTTGACATGGGGTGAATAGCTTTTTGCCGGAGAGCTTTTATCCACGACCAGAAGTCCAGTCTCGTAGTCCAGCAGTTAACGTCGCAAACATCAAATTGGTCACGCAGGTTCGAGGTGTGTTGTCGCCCATCCTGGCTTTAGATTTCCAAGTCTTTCCTTGATTTCATTGGGGCGAGTGCTGACATTATATGCAGAGTAACGCTTTGGTCACTTTCTCCTGTAAGACTTCTCGGTGAGAGATGTAGTCCATTATAACTGTGACAGACTTTAGCCAATAAATAATAAATGACCTCTTGTAGTAAAGGAATTCGGGGATCGATTCTCGCTGGGTTAGGAACCCACTTAAAATAATGTCCATAATAATCTCAAACCATCATTGGTTCACCTTGCTTAGAAATCTTCGGGTTATTAACCTCCGGGCAGAACACTTACTCAACCTCATCAGCACAAACAAGAGCACAGCAGTGCACATACTAAGCACTACTAAGACCGTGATTGAAATTATTTTTGTGAAATAAGTATTGACATAATTGGTTGTCTGAACATCGAAAGTTCTTTGAATTCAGTTATATTCAAGTTCATAATGAGCCGTTCTGACCTGATCACCTGGTCGGCATGTTAAGGTAATGTAATCTTGTACTTAGATCCTTTGTTCAAGTCAAATTCACTATATAGATTGTTCATCATTAATTAAATATTTTCCAAATATTTCCAATTCGTCTCCATTTTTTGGGCACTGTGAGTGCGATATGAAAATCACGGTGTTTACGAAAGAATCGCGAGGTAGATTAGAATGTACGTGCATTAATGATTGTGGGTGTTCTACCCGAAGGCAGGTACATGAGCTGAAAGTCCCTGGGCAAGATAAACCGCCTGTGGTTTGCCATTGCCTTCCATCGGATGAAGATGATGTTTTAAGGACAGGACCTACAGTTTAAAGTGGGTTTCGAAGCATAAAGCAGTGAGCGTTGCCGCTCACCCACCGGAACACAGTATTTGTATTGAAAAGCACTGAATTCGGACTATCCAAGCTTGTCAGAAAACCAGTCAGTGGGCCCAGATCCTCTGTGGATGGTCTTGTCAGAAAAAAAAAGTTTACTGGACAGATATGATAGTAAATTATGGGTTCAAATCAGCAATGATCGTCGGCTTTCGTAAAATGGAAAGTCCGTAAAAGAGTCACCATGGCTCAGGCAGTAGCGCGTCTGACGTCTAATCAGGTGGCCCGGGTTCAAATCCCGGACAGGACACTTCACTCACAGCGTTCTCATTAGGGTTGCCAACTTCAAACTTTTCAAAAACCAGACATTTAGATTTCTTGTACGGACATGCAACATCCCAGGGATTCCGCCAGGATTTTTAGTTTGATTGGTGTAAAGTCAAATTGGGAGGGTGTAAAGTCGGGATTTACACGATTTCTATTGATTTTTTTTTACCGTAAGAATGTTAAAGCTGAGAGGGTGCTCTAAAAAATTTGGGGATGACACCCCCCACAAGGCGATCTGACAGAAACACTGCAAAACACTAAGAGTAATTTCTGCACTTCACTATTATCTCAAACACAGCGACATATGAAATACAGCAACGTACACGGTTATTGTTTAAATGTCTACTAGTTTGAGAGACTCACGAAAAGTCATCCAGTGGAGGGCCTGTAAGAAAAATATAATGGCAAAACGAACTTACGAAAAATCATCCAGTGCAGAGCTTACAAAAATGTAAAGAAATTTTTATTTCCTGATTCTAACTCATTGGAGTTGTTTAAGACATCTTAATGATTGACAACAAAATCCAATCAAAGCAAAAAGTTATATTTCAGCTATAAATGTCGGACTCAAATTGCCATAGAAAAATTACGAGGTGCATACTGAACGATAATAAAAAGAAAACAATTAATATTGGCTTGAAATTACTATTTTGCAGAATTAATCATTCACTTTTCAGTACGTTATGAGATATCTAGCGTGCATTCCATGTGTCTAATACGTCTGCGTACGTTAAATTATGGCTAAAATTTTTAAGTATATAAAATTAATTTTTACTGTTAGAATAAACGCAAGGTAGTCCTGAAAGTGAGAAAATAAAATTAGTGGAAAGTTCAAGTAGATAGTTTTGGTCCAAAATAGTGAGAAATGTAAGCCAACATCACAGACACAAAGTATTCTATTTCAGCAAAAATTGTATTGTATTCAGAACATTTATAAGTAAGTAAACATAACATTATTCAGAACTGATAAAATGATTTCACCAGAACCAGAATAAGCGATAATACAGGCCAACAAGATTTTGGTCTACCTTATTGGGTTTTGCATGCTGGATGTAAATTTGACCTCTAAAATTTATTATTATCATTGCGTTATTGGAATATTTTTTTTCCTGAAAATGGAACCCGTTCAAATCTTGATGCTATATAACCATTGTTTTGTAAAACATAATTCAAGTGGTCAGCCCAGTAGTCGGGGAATTTTATTAAATTCCAATTAACAAATTAGATGGAAGTTGAAGCTTGGTAAAGTTATTTCGTTTCAAAATACTGAAAGTTCTTGAAATCCATGCTGTGGTTCAGTCTTCCATTTTGGAAAATGGCGGCTAATTTAATTTTTTCCAGGTAACTTCTGAATTGTCACAGGCAACAAAAAAATAAATGATTCCTCGTAAGAAAATAATTTTTCATATAAATATTTTGGTGATGAAAAATAAAAGAATGTTGTTAATTAGTTCGTGTTTAACAGTTTTTATAGAATTTCCCACTTCTCATGATAGACACATACCAAGTAAGCAAGTCGGAGCAGATACTTTTTTTTTCTTTAGTGCCACAGTAATTGACATGTTTGCGTACACAGCGACTGAGCAGAGTGGAACAGAGCAAGGCGTGCACAAACATGTATTTTTCGTTCCAACTTACAAGGATAACTATGGATATGCATGAACACATCTCATATCATTGACGTTTCAGATATTATCCAAGGGAGTCTTAGTACAAACAGTGACCAACAAAACATTTGTAATTGTTGAACTATTTTTATGCAGAAATATTTTAAAGAAAAAGCTTCCGAAAATGTATACGCAGTTTTCACCAGATATCAAGAGAGTAAAACTTTTCACTTCAGAATGACTTTTCATTCATATCTGGAAACTAAATAGACTTATGATCTTTGGTTCGAAAGGCCGGAAAGATCAAATAATTCACCACTACTTTTAATAGCGAAAGGTAATAATAATAATAAAAAACTTCTTAAAAACATAGGCCTACTTAAACAAGTCGCACTAAAAAGAAAAGCATGGGACGCGCTCTCATATATAGTCACTTTATAAATTCTTCAATTGGTGAGCTCTGTGCTTTTCTTTTTAGTCATGCATAAACAAAATCATTCTTTACTTTTTAATACGAATTGTTTAAGAAAAGTATGTTTTTTTTAAAAGGTTTTCGAGTTTTTCCGGTGTTCGGATTCTTTTTCTCAAACTGACTTTATCACTCAAATCCTAAAGTGTTCTGCAATCAGTCAAACGCGACATCATCGCGGGCTAGTATTTATTTTAGGATAAAGAAGTTATTACCAAAAAAATATGCTTATAGAAATATATGAAAGTTAATAATGGAATATTGTATTGTCATCCGACTTACATCGCTGTGCAAAATTTCATAATTGTATGCCATCGGAAAATGAGTTAAATTAACGTTGCAAGATTTGAGGACGCGATGAACTATTGTAAACTAAAGAAAACTATGTAAAAAGTATCCACGGTGAAGTTCCACTTCACCACACCATGAGTCGTTGCCACACCACTCGGTCTTATACAGTAAAGAAAAATGTAATCGTTCTAAGACTTCCTTACAGCATGAATAGTTGAAATATTGCATAAAATCATTCATGCAAAGGGACTGCAGTGTTAAGTCATCAAAGTAGTGGGCCGCAGTGGTTCAATTGGTAGAGCGCTCACCTCTGACCGAGCGCTAGTGGTCATTAGTTCGATCCTTGCTCAGTCCATGAGGGCTTTGTGGTGAACAAACACCATGCGCATGGGGTTTCTTGCAGTTTCTACCGTTTCCACCCACTTTCTTCATTCCAGCAATTCATCCCATCATCAGCCATCAGGCCTGAGCCAAAGTTGCCTAAAGGCCTCAAAAATTAAATTAAATTCATACATAGTAACAACCATGGGCGGATTTAGGAGAGAGACTCTAGATGGGGGGGGGGGGGAAATTCCTTTAAAAGCTATCCTTTAGAAATAAAACATTTAAAGTCCTTGACTAGGGGGCAATGCCCCTATGCCCCCCCCATAAATTCGGTCATGATAGTAACGAGGGAAATCTTTTATCGATCAAAATTAAAGTCACTGCTTAAACTAGAATTGTCCATGTAGGAAATAAAAGGCAAAAGTACGCATGCATTGAACTAGATTTAATATCCCGAACATCATTAACACTGCTGACGAGTATACCATGATGTCCCAGAATGGTTTGGTAGCTACTTAAAATATAGACTGAATGGGGTTCGTGCATGCAAGAGAGATTGTTCAAACCTGTTCCAATGACTAAGGAGAAACCCCAGCACAGCCTTAGACTTTGAATCCGCAATGGAGAGCTACGCAAGTTCAATTTGTGCTGCCGGTCACACTGCGGTTTTCAGATCTTTTCCTCATTTCCACCCGGCAAGTACTAGTATGGTGTCTAGACTAAAACATTTTACCAGCTAACTTATCCATTTCTACCCCTAGAAGAATGCTGTCTGAGTGACGTCATCCCCAGACGTGTAACGTGTGTAAGCCATAGCTGCTTATATAACTCATTTAACTAACTAATTAAAAGGACAACTAAAGATTATATTGCAATATGTTAAACCATATTTCATGTGGGTGCAACAAGGATATTCCACTATGCAAAAGTCTGCGGACATAATGGAGGCGTTCAATGACGTGTCCATGGTGTC
>JAGDQP010026805.1:0-22910 GCA_022664845.1 Lepisma saccharinum
GTGTGTGTGTGTGTGTGTGCGTCACCGTCACAGATATGGTAGAAACTTACATATGAATCATGAAGAAGGACATATTATATCAATTATTAACCACCATTGCCGAACGATTATTAAAATACAGTTTACTATTTTCTTAAACGTTATCTTTTCTCCTTCTGATACCATGTCGTTTGTACTGGCAAAGCAAGAGAGTACCAATATCAGAATTTAAGCGAGAGTAGAAACTAAAGCGTGAAATTACCAGGTACCTATAAATACTTCCCCGAAAGCTAATTTCTTACCTGCTTCCTAGATGAGAACATGCTAATAGCTTGCTGAAATATATAAAATCATTTCAAAAATAAAATAAAACTGGAATATATTATAATTTTTAAAATTAACGAGATGGAATCTGATCTCAGAACACAGTACAGAGTTTTGAAACAGATACTTAAATGTAACGCCAGAAAATAATATGACTAAAAAAAATTAATAATAAGGATAAAGTGTAATGCAGTGTGATCAATGGCTTATAGATATTTCGAAGACAAAAGGATAGAGATGTCATAACGATGTCACATGTAGAGGAGTTTTTATAATTCAGGTAAAGTTAAAACAGTAATACTGCTAACATCAAATGTTGTGATAGATGTCGAAGATTATAGAAAGAACCAAAATTAATAGATCATTTATGTGCAAGATTTCCTAGTGAAGAAGATATTAGATATTATATTAGGTAAGCTTTCTGTTCCCTATGATTTATCAATCATAGTTAAATGATGCTACGGTAACATTAAGATTACCAGCTTCAGTTGTATTTGTTGCTTCTTTCCAAATTAATCCACAGAAGGCATTATCAGACTTAGTGAAGAGCAACAATCAAATTATTTCTGAAGAACTGCCAAAACGTCATCAGTTAAACATATTGTAAATGTCTGCTGTATAAAACGAAATGAGATTAGCTCTTATGATTTTATAGACGTTTTGTGTTAGAACTATACTGATAACAGTACCTCACTTGTCAACAAAGTGTGGAAATAGAACTAGACTTATTCGAAAAATCATCATAAATAAAGAATTCCAAATCTGTGGACCAAAACTCCACTCACCCACACAATTATAGAAATCCCAATTGTTAGTTATTAGTAATGTCCAAATGATGTAGAAAATAAACATGTATTGGCGATTGAATATTAATTGAATAAAGGGGAACAAAAGTAGAAGCATGTTTATAGTTGAAGAAGATTACAGATGTAAAAACAAATGAAACAATAAAGAAATGAAACGTTAGATTTTCACAAGGTAACATACATGCGTACGTTTTCTACAGAGTGGTTGAAGTAATATGCATTTGCACAATGAGCACAGCACATAAATTGCAGAGCTTCACATGATTGTTCACAGCAGTAGTCATCAAAGCAAAAGTCAACAGGGGAAATAACTTTATCTGGCAACTCGTCGAGGATGACATTTCTAAAATGCATATTTAATATTAGTTTTTAGGAAGAAGTGCAGAAACTGAAAATGCGTTAACAATTCAAGTCCAGTTTTCAAATCAACATGCGCGTCTGTGCACGAATCCATGTTCTGCGTCATAAAATGTCAACACTGCCAGAAGCAAGAGTTTATGGCGAAATCGGTGACTTCGACGGACCATAAGAAAAATTTCTTAATGATAGGAATAGCTTTCGAAGTTATTAATAGATATGGCAAAAGTGTGCACTGTGCGTGTCCGCAAAATTCATATTCATAGTTTGCAGCATATTCGAGCTGTGGACACCTACAATTATATATTTTAGGCTAACTGATTCACTCACTCACTGATTCATTATATTGCTCAGGGTGTTCGGAATAAGCTAGAAACATGAAAATCGCATGAAGGTGGATGATGATAAGCAAGTAAACAAAAACTCCCGAAATGTTGAAAACGTCGACAGCATGGATTCAAAATGGCCGGCAAATGTAAAATGTCAAAGAATGCACAGATTCAACGGTTGGAGCTAGAAAAACGGAGTTTGGTATCAAGGAACATCATCACTAATAGAATGTCCCCAAATATACCATCTTCGATCCAAAATGTTTGACCCAAAAAATCCATTTCCCACACCGTTTGAGCTAGAGATACAAAATTTAGAATAAATGTGTATTGTCAAGAGCAGTTTAGGAAAATATTGCATTACAACATTTAGAAAAAAATCGCGATCTTGGATACAAAATGAATGCCCTAAACCATTTTCATCCCCGATCAAGTTAGAGAAATAAAATTTAGTATGAAGGTGTACCATCACGAGACGTTTTCAACAAATGGGGTAAACCTCCCCTATCGGGCGCAGTTTCCAGGAGAGTCTGGTTACGATAAAGGAGGCGCAACCCCCAAAATTGCCCAAATTTGAGCGCAGCCAACCACGAGTGTTTAGGTATAGTGTCTCCAGCGTAGCGAAGCGAGTATTTATGATGTTCTATCGAAAAAGTCTAGTCCCATTACCCGATTTTGCTGACATCAAGTGAGGACTTCTCGTGAATCTTAAAACACTGTTTAATTTATTTTTCATTAATGGCATTGGTCTACAGTTAGATAACTTTAAACTACACACACACACTCGCTAATTTCTGGCCATCGTTTAACTACAGATGAAGTAACACCAAAAACTGAACAAGCCAAGAGGAAGGGAATCAGGTTCAGATCAGCTTTGGATCACGGTGACTCAGTGGTAAAGCGCTCACCTCTGGTGCGTGGGCTCCCCAGTTTAATGTCTGCTCGTGTAATGTGTTTTTGTGGTACACAAATACAACGTGCGTGGGTATTCTCGGGGTTCCTCCCTTTTCCTGCCACTTTTTTCATTCCACCAATTCTCCCATCATAATCTACTCGGGTTGTTGTCTTAAGATCTATAAAAATGTAATTCCTGATTCGTTTTAACAACCCTTGTTAATCAGACTTTATTTCTGTACTTTAAATTAATGGACAAACGGCAATCAAAAGATAATTAAAAAAATGGGCTAGATAATGCTTAGAAATTTTGAACAATTCAACTAATCCATAATTTAAAGATATTTTTTATTGATGGGAAATTTGAAACCCTGAGCTATACCGTCCTAAGTTACGATCTTCAAATATCTCTGCTAAAAGGATTAGCTACGAAATCTGAAATATTTCACTTCAAAATTTCAGTATTGCTGTTGATTTCTTGGGTATCTTTTTAACAAAAATATGACTTATTTTGTGAATAAATTGTTACTTTAAAAGAATGTGTAAATTACGATTTGCTTATTTGTAAGCATTGCTTATATTTTTTTTGTGTGTATGTGGGTGAGAGAGAGAGAGAGTGCTAGAGTAAGAATTTATTTATAATTTAATGTTCATTTGTTTGTATCATTGATGCAAATATATCAATGTGTAATACAAAACTCTGTTAATAATATAACTGGTATTGTGAAAGGGAAGGCTTAATAGTGTTTACTTTATCAGTAAAAATAAAGCATATCAAATCAAAATGAAAAGAAGTCACGTATGAAGGAAGCAATATTGATGATTCAGCAATATTTCGTCTTTGACAATAGCTTCAGGAATTGTTGTTCCTATCACGTGAACAAGCGACTTCCTCCTCTCAAGACCTTCTGTGATTGGATCAATTTCGGCATTAACTGAGAAGACCAGAACAGCACCGATCCTCAATTTGACTCTAATTCCAAGTGGGCGATCAATTGCCAGTCTTGTGATCGATACCCGGTTACGTTCTTCACGAGTTATTACAGTCGTCACTGCGTCAATAGGCTCTAAGTTCGGTAATAATCTATTCCAACTAAAGGCTACTATCAAAGTTTCAAGATTCAATCTCTTCGTTTAGCTTAGCACTATAGAACATCAAGCAGAACATAAAGACTTTGATGGTTTGAGTTCGACTCCAGAAGCCGCCAACCTTAGGGCTCCAGTCTCAAGAGCATTGCCTTCAAGATCCAGATCCATGTTAGTTCTACCCTACTACATCTACAGTGTTAACTAAACTTCCATAATTTGTCCTTGGCCACCTCAGTTAGACTCCATCTTCCTTAGCAGGTCAGTTGAGACTTTTTGCATAATACTTACTCTGTTTTGTCTCACAAGTTTAGGATCCGGTCAATTACGTCAATAAGTTTTATATTTGTTATGTACAAGTGAGGGACCATTAAGTTTTTTGTCGGTGCATTGTCCTTAGGAAACAACGTTCCAATGGTATACCAAATTTAGTATGTCTCGTTATTCCACTTTAATTAAGTAGCTACGATTAAACCCTCTCGCGATATTACAGAAATAGCAATTAGTATCGTTCATCTCTGCCTGTCTCCCCCGATATAGTGTGGAGAATGACAGTAGTTGTAATGATAAAGAAGAACAGCGAGATAAGGTTATGTTTAGTAGTAAAACTAATTTAACCTTACAATCACAACGTTTTTATTAGGACATGTATCACAACGTGGGGTCATATACGACCCCAGTCTGGAGAGTAGTTTTATTAGGCTATCATCTTATACGTTATATATTTGTTGGTATAATTCGTTTCTTTATTGATTATGCAAGATAGTGTAGAGTAGATAAGTTTTACATTGTAACAATTTTAATTGTTTTAATTGTTTGTTTCAATTTTTATATTGTTTCACATGGACAGAACTGAAGCGAAGTTTTCATTGCTTACGTTTTGCAATTCTCACAGATGTTATGACGGTGTTCAGCACAAACACTGGACTTACACAATAACACACTGCTACTACTTTTCTGTCTTTCTTCCGGCTACAGAAAGCTAAATGGATAGTAGAATAGTAAAAATTTCTACCTGGTCGTCCAACTGGTGTCACACTTTTTACTGGTTCCTCTTCGATGCCGAGAACGTGACGAATGTTGTTGCTTGGCTGTTTTGGCAGTCTCTCGTTATTTACCCTCCTTCTTATGTGTTCTTCACAGAGTCCAAAAGCAAGGGTCTTCAGGAAATCAAAACGCTTCTTCTTTGTTGAACTAGATCCTGAATTGCACCTGAAGATAACGAAGCTATTCAAATGCTTCAAACCACATATCACCTACGGTCAGGTAAGACATTTTGAGAACACCAGCTAGATAAAGCAAACCAAATAAAACGCACAACTCAATTTTGTCAGTGGGTGACAGGTAACGCTGATCTCATTTGAAGAAACACTTTTGTCTTTCTATATCTTCATTTGTTGAAATCACAACTTTGTTCAAAATGTCATCTAAAAAAAACAGTCCTTTGTACTTGTTTTATGTTGCGCTTCCCTCTTAGGCCCTGGGAGATGAATAACGATGTTTTTCTTCAAGGTTCTAGTAGATTTTTGATGGAACGGTTTGGTGTACCACTTACTACCATTCTTCCCGTACATCACTTTTTGTTGTAGCAAGTCTGCACCATCATCATTATCAGCATCACTTTCAAATTCATCCTCTTCTTCTTCATCATGTTTCTCATTATCCTCATTTTCACTTCCCAGTTCATCAACATCGGACAGATCCTCATCTGATTCATCTAAAATACGTGCAATGTCTTCCTGACTCGAATACCTTCTTCATTTCGCCATCTCTAAAGACATTTGATCACTACAATATAGTTTGTAATATGGCTGTTTAAAAGAAAAAATGTTTCGTTAATCATAACGTGGGGTCATATACGACCCCAGCACTCAAAAAACACAGAAATTGAAGCACTAGCACAACAATGCAACATGCACTTTCAACAGCATGCTCTGAACTGAAGCTACACGAAGTATCGTGTTTCACTCTCACAACAGCCCAGGCACAGAACTCATTTTATATGGAGTGGGGTCACCGGTGACCCCACGGTGTGATTGTAGGGTTAAATAAAGTATCTGATAAGATTATGTATCCACTTTTTCGAGAGGATAATATTTTTAATAAATTATACAAGATGTTAGTTGGTTCACTGTTTGAGTTTTGAGACAGTCTTATCTATAATTGGAGATAACAGAGCAGTCGCAGAAATACTTTGGAACTAGTATACCCTGGCGATTGATCTGTTTTTTCCAAGCTTTGTTTTGGACTTCTCGACACAAAAATGTCAAATATGTATGGATGATCTGCAATATATTTTTTTTATTTGGATGATATTCTGATAAATGGAATATTATTAGACAAAAGTTTACAACAGGGTGTGCAAAAACTAGAGAGGCTCCAAAAGTGTAATGCAAAATTACGGCAAGAAAGAACATATTTCTTTTTAATCAGGATCTTTTTAAACATTGTGATGTTAATATTCATGGTATACGATTTACACCTGGCAAGCTTAGACGCCTATATCAAATTTAGTACCGTGACTCGGAAACTGTAATAAATTAGTCATTTCTTGGTAAAACTGAATATGATCATATACATATATTGTGTTTAAGAAAATCCCAACATTATATGTCTAAAGATACGGAATCGAAGTACCCTCTACAGTATATTAAACAGTTTAAAAGATAATATACAGTTTTAAGGAAGCTTGAAAATTTCATCCGTTCAGGTCAAAAGCTAAGGTATACACACTGATAGACTCTTGTCAGGATGTTTTCGGATCTGTTCTTCCCACTAAAGTGGAAGGAAGGTTAAAAACTATATGTTGTGTATCAGCTATACTAAGACAATAAAAATACCTGTAATAAGAAAGACAAACTTTAGCATTTTTTTTTTGTCAACAAGCGATTTCACAAACATATATTAGGTAAATACGTCATTCTTTTGAGTGCTTTACTTCCAATTAATATTTGACGGAAAATCTATACCCAATACTGCAAAGGCATGAGACAAAAGTTACCTAAAGACCCTTAGTACTGTTGCCGCGCATAAAATTCATTTTATCTCATCTTACCCAAAGGTCTCAAATGAAGATTCAAAATTTAAAATTCTTCATCGGTTAGATTTTAACTTTGGGGTTTATTTATATCATATTATGATGTAGATATAGAATACTCTAAGTAAGTAGAAGTTACCGATTTCCTATCAAGAATACTACTCCGTATTCAAACATGTGATGCTCGTGAATCTTCGAACATATTGCTCAAATAAATTACAGGTGTATAAGAAGCACTCAAGTACTGCAAAACCATACAGGCAAGATAATACTGTGGATACATCAGGTATATAGCCTAACAAATACCTAAAACTTTAGGGAACAAGGTATATACATAATTTCTTCGAAGTAAAGTACGGATTAGCAGAACACGATGTATATATTGTGGGTGTAAATATATTTTTTTTACCACGTTCATTAAGAACAAAGCAAGTCTACTTAAAATTGTATCATTAGTAACATTGGGGAATAAAGATGATGGTAATACCAAGTGATATATTGTGGTAACCAAGATATCAAGCAAAGGTATACCAAATAAAGGGGCTAATATTAATAATAAATCTTGGCCTAAAACAACTAAACTATCACCCTCAAATGTGAAACCGCTTTAGTCATTTAGTGTATGAGTAATACTTACAAACACATTATGGCTTGGAGATTTAAAAAGAGTAAAACAAATATGTGTAAAACTAGAAAAGAGTACTCTCAGATGTATGAATTTACTCCAATACTCTTGTTGCAGGGAACGGCTATATTTGGGGGATAACTATTAAATAGGTATTGTTTTAACTCTAATGTGCAATTGCTTGATTCATCTCCCTATCATCCTCCTAGTAATGGATTAAGTGAGAGAATAATACAGAGTATGAAGTTAGTCCTAAACAGAAAATGTAAGATTATGGCAGGGTAGCAAACATAACAACCTAATAATGGTTCAGGATCGCTTATCCATTGCGTTACATTCTACTTCCACAGGGAAGCCATCATCATAAATCAACCATACAACACAGTGCAGAAGTAAAACAAGATATAACAGTTTGCATGGTAAATGACACGAATAAGTTGCCAAGATTCTTAAAAGGTTATTTAGTTCGGCAATATTTTTTCAACACATATTATGTAGACTGAAATGATCAAACAAGAGCATATCACAATCATCAATTAAATATTCATTGTATAGAGAACTAAACTATAGTTAAGGTCATTCAGGATTCCTGAAGATCACGAGGAGAAGAAGCAACTGGTGGGAAATAATGTGTTATAGGAGTTTCATTAGAGTACACAAAACCCCAGTCTGTCACAAAGACTACCAGTTATTCTAAATGTTGAATGAAAGCTGATGAATTTTTTATTTGTTTTTATGTTATGTTTTTATAGATTAGGTTTGATAGATTCTGTAAAAGAATTTACATTCTTTGGTTCACTAAATTATGTACAAGAAATATTTGTTGAATTCGTGTTTAATAACTATATAGATGATATAAAAAGTTAATCAGATGGTGTGTTACATATATAACAGGGTGTCACAGAAGGAAGTATAAGTTGATTCAGAGTGAAAGAGTGTATGTTGAAAATCAAGAGTTCAGAGAACATTGGATTCTTTAATCGGTTTTCGTTTGTTTTCTATTTTCAAATTGTTAACATTTGCGAAGGTTAAATTATAAAAGCGTAGGGAAGTGTAGTTGATGAGTCATATACAATGAAATATATAAGATACCTTGGGAAATTAATAATTTAAAAATAGTTGTAAGTTGGTATTTGTTTAATAAGTAATTCTTTCTTATGTTAGATATTTGATAGGATAGAAATCTTACGATAAGTTGAAATGAATACACTCGTGCTGACATCACTAACATTCTTATTCAGATCTTGGAACGTGCCATGAACAATTTCCTCTGTAGTTTGTCCGAGTGTTAATGGCGAAATTGTGGTCCCCTGAAGGATGCCATTTTCAAAATATAAACGTCATGTTGCATATTTTACAAATTGAAATATCCAAGTGTGCAGTGCATGTTTTGTAAATTTTGATAATAAAAAGCAATTCCAATTTTGCTGTTTTCGAAAGGGCCTGTTTTATGCTACTCCCTGTACATTGGACATTTGTGAATCCAAAAACTTTTGCTTTCGTTGACTGTGAAATATTACTTATACACTTTTTCTATGGTCTCGGGGCAAGAGCACTTTCCTGAATAAAGTGATTTCTTCTGGGCAGAAGTATTGTTGTGAAATAAACGAGTTCAACGGAAATAAAACAAGTTAAAACTATAGTTCTACAAACAATCGCTAAGTCTCCGGTCTTTTGATAGCATTTTAGACACGCAACCTTTATTTTCTATAAAGCAGGCTGGCAACAGTGACAGTAGGTACGGGAAAACTATGTGTCGAATCATGTTTATGCTAAGTATGGCGCATCTTGGTCTAACTGAATGGAAGCAATTTCAACAATTAATTCTTTTAGAAGAAAAGAGCTGGTAACACTGAATTACTGCGCCTATCAGGGCTGTCCTATTGGCACTGAGCTAGTCTAGCTAAGACCTTTCAAACGACACCTGTGCTTGTTTCTACACTTTATGGTTCATGAGATATATTTTTGGCTTGGATATATTTTCATTCATGATCAACACTACCCAAAACCATGTTTACATGCCAGCTAACAGACGTTAAGTGCTCATCACGTGATCAAACGGTATGACATACCGGACCTCGAGGTGTACCTAACAAGTTCTGAATTTGTATTCGACCTATACCGTCTGGTATTTGTTAAATTGATAATTTGAAACAAAATACACTTTTTTTTTTGTATTTTGATAAACGTGTTCTTGAATAGGAATTGTATAAATGATGTAAACAATTGGTATAAACTATTATTATCATAAAGACAATGTACAGTTCAAAAATTACCACTTTTACCGCCATATTACCAGGTGCCCAACTAAATTTGTGCCGTTGAGCAACACGTCGCTGCGTGTCCCCCTCTAGCAATCGGAGATGATGTAGTAAGTAGGTGTGCGTGCTCTTGTCTGAAAGCTTAGTCAGTGGCACGTCAGCTATCGTAGAAAACACGTTGCAGTTAGTAGTGTGAGTGGAGTTATTCAGTGTGAACTACGGCTGTGTCAAAAGCAGTGATTAGGGCCTGTTTACTCTACGACTTCAAATTGGGCACAAAAAGTACTGAAGCAGCAAGAAAAATATGCTCGGCATTCGGAGAGACTACAGTTAGCGAACGCACCGCACGTAAGTGGTTTAAGACCTTTTTGACTGGAGATGAGAGCCAGGTCAGAAACTAGCTCAACGGTTTGAGGTAAGTTATGAAATCATTCGTTTACGTTTGCATGCGCTTGGACGATCGTGGAAGATGAGCAAGTGGGTCCCGCACGAGTTGACTGCCGCGAACAGACTTCAGCGGCTGAACATTTGCTCATCCTTGCTGAGTAGGAACAAACATTGTCCATCTTTGGAGCGTATTTTGACGTGTGATGAAAAGTGGGTGATGCATGATAACAAGAAGCGCTCGTACCATTGGTTGCTACCCAATGACCCAATGCCTCTGTCTACTAAACCCAATATTCATCAGAGGAAGGTAATGCTGTGTGTATGTTGGACTACTGCTGGGATAGTGCATGTTGAGATTTCGGAAAGTGGTAAGACCATCACAAAAGATGTTTACTCAGCACAACTGCAAACGGTAGCTACCAAACTCGCCAAGAAACAGCCAGCACTCGTGAACTGAAAAGGGGTTCTGTACCACCAAGAAACCTCACACAGCAAGGATGAACCTGGAAGTGATCTCATCACTTGGGTGGGAACTTTTGCTTTATCCTCCTTACTCCCCAGACGTCGCTCCATCCGATTATCATCTCTTTTTGGCCATGGACAATTACATGCGCAATCGGCAGTTCAAAACTCGGAACAAAGTTGAAAACGCAGTGGCGCAGTTTTTTGAGTCGTAGGATACAACTTTCTACATAAATTGCATCTATGTACTTGTTCGTAGATGGGAGAAGGTTATAGAAGCGGATAGAGGCTATTTTCCTGAATAAATATTGCGTAAACCCCTTGTATGCGCTTGTTTGCTTTTCTATGCTACAACGGCACGAATTTATTTGGTCTCCTGGTAGTTAAATTCTACTTAATTATTAATTATTTCTGCCTACAGAGTTCAGAAAAAACTTTTAACAGGTACTGAATAAACTATAAACGGAAAGGATCATTGTAAGATCCTCAGACAGAAAAGAGAGGATGTAGGAATTTTCACATTTTAGAGATTGCATTTTTCGTAGTTCAGTAGAAACTAAAAGTTGTTGTTTGTAAATATGTTCATCAGGAATCCACACGGCAGCAGCGTTAAAATCATAAATATGATGAAGAATGCGAGTCGTATATCATAAAGGTTGGTAAAAGTGTTGTTCATAAAGATAGGTAAATACATATGTATTTTTATAACATGAATATCAAACAATAAAAGGGGACTAGGAAAGTTTTGCATTTTGAAGACATCGTGTGGCACAGAAGTCTGTGTGTTGTATGTTTAAAGCTGTTCATACTTGCACAATATCCGCTGCATCAAGTCTGTAGACTTAATTGTTTGTGAGCAGTGATAGTGTAAAGTGCGTACTATGGCACCGTGGTCACGAAATGAAACAAGGAAAGTTTAGCGGTATAATTTCGTGCGTGGTTTAAACGCAGACCAGAGCTTAGAAGAAATGACTCTTGCACTTGGTGATGATTGTCCACATCGTACGACTATATTCAGTGGTACAGAGAATTCCAAAGGGGAAATTTCAGTCTGAAGGACGGGGAGGCCACGAACATCCGTTACTGGGGAAAACGTAACTGCTGTGAGGAAAATTCTGGATGATGAGAGGCGAGTGACATACCACCAGATTGAGGAAACCTTAGGCCTAAATGCACCAGCAATTCGTTCGATACTGAACGATCATTTGTACGTGAGGAAATTTCGGTGGTTTTGGGTGATGCATAGTCTGACTGAAGACCAAATTACACGACATGTGCAATGGTGCCGAGAGATATTGAAAATGTTTGATAAGAGAACAATCTCGGTATATGAACAGCATCGTGACAGGTGACGAGACTTGGTTATCCTATTATGATGTGCCGACCATGTCTCAAACCAATGTTTGGGTCTTTAATGATGAGTATACACCCGTAACTGTCAGAAAATCTCGATCAATAAAGCTGTATTTTTTCAAGTCGAGTGGAATTGTGGAGCGTGTAGTGTTGGACACACAGAAGACAGTCACAGCTAAGTGGTACACTGAAGAGTGCCTGCCTAAAGTCATTGAATCTCTGAAGAACTTAATATCTAATTCAAGAGTGAACACCTGGTTTAGTCATCACGACAAAGCACCAGTACACCGCGCGAAAGCTTGCGTCAACTATTTGACCACAACAGGACTAAAACTGCTTGAGCACTCTCCTTACAGTTCAGACCTTGCTCCCTGTGACTTTGCATTGTTCCCAGATGTAAAAATGAAGCTGAAAGGGAAGCGGTTTTTCAGTTATGATCTTTTGAGGGCTTGGGACAACGAGTGTGCCTTACTCCCTAGTGAGACGCGGCAAATGTGGTTTAAGGATTGAGGATGGAGAAATGTATTTCTTGTGATGGAAATTAGTTTGAAAAACTTCTATAAATAAAGTCGTATTGCAAAATTTTCCTAGTCCTCCTTATAATGTTGTATCACTATGTTAATCTTAAAGCTCAATGGAAGTGGGTTTTCCCGCCTTTTTCTTTTTACATCAACTATGCTAAATTCAGCACAGGTAAACAAAATTTAACTTTCACAGACCGAAGTTTGTTTTGTCCTTCAATAATGAGTACAATTTGTTTAAATTAAATGCTACTAGTAACATCAGGATTGTGTGCAGACACTTTTGGGACAGAATAATGTCCCAAAAGTGTCTACATACAATCCTGAAGTTATTACTAACATTTTCTTCAAGCTAATTGAACTCATTATTGAAGAACGAAATGAACTTTGGTCTGTGAAAGTTATTCTTTTACCTGCAATTAATTTTGAATATTTGACGTAAAACGAAAATGGAGGGGAAAATCCACTTCCATTGAGCCTTAAGAAATGAATCATGTGTTCAGTTCAATTGAAATACTTTTTTGGATCTTGAAGATTCTGAAAAACGCTATTTATAATTCTTGTTAGTTGGTAAAGGAAGTCATGATTAGGGTTCAATTTCGTTGCGTAAAGAAGGGCGTTGAAAGAAAGGACCGGGGCAATGTCAAATTCTAAAATATGAAATAAATTAGGAGTAAATGGAAATAATATTTAAACTGTAAGGATTCTTGTCCAGGTTTAATCATATTAAATAATGAAGGTGTAAACGGCTCTTACAATCATGAGGTAAATGTTAATAGTGAACACTATAATTTTAATTAGGAGGTGATTGAAGTCTGGTTCATTCATTAAAGCTAAAATTGTTGATTTTCTTAAATCAAGATCATAGAAAATTAAAATTATTTATGTATAATGTGGTAAAAAATTCGCTTTATAAAGTGTCAAAGCTGATATTAAGCTATTACAGTACTTCAAATTGCGAGGGTTAGTTGTGTTATAATTTTTAAAAGTTATTTGTCTAACTTATTATCGGCTCAGCGAAGAAAGGCGGAGAATGTTTCAGCAGCGAAGCTAAATTAGTTTGACATAACTATTTGAAAGCTTGATATAGTTCTGAAGATAAAGGATTTAACAGCTTTAAATAGGTTTGATTTAAGGTTGAGAAAAACCGGTTTCGAAACTGGTTAGTGTTGGTTGAAATTATTCCAAGTTAGTGTATTTTAGGAATGAGTGGGCGCAAGGGTGATTTAGAGCAAGTTGTTTAGAATTGTTCTTATTTTAACGTTAACCTTACGGCGAGGTTTGATTGTATTTATATTTGTTTTTTAATTGGGAGTATTAGTTGGAACTTAGTTAAGTCAGGTTAGGTTAGATTTTGCTTCAAGCCTTACTTTGTTTGTATTTAGAAATGGTTTGCTAAGCTGGAGGAGAGTGATTTGTCATTCTGTTGTTGTGTGAAGACCATTCAAAATAAATTTATATATATATATATATATACAGATGCTTATCAGAATAATGGAAACACCTGTAGTTGGCAACACGTCAGATGTATGGGTTGGCAGTGGTGTCGTGGCGACCGCAGCGCCGGACTGCTGGTGGTGGTGTGTTAGGTCGGTCTCCATACTACGTCAGGCGACGTGGAACAGGAGTGTGCAGTGGCTGCAGAAGACGGAGGTAGTGTAAAATGGGAGACCTCTCAGAGTTTCAAAGAGGGCAAATTGTTGGTGCGCGGTTATGTGGAGTGAGTGTGACGGCAGTGGCTAGTGTGTTAGGTGTGTCGCCAGGGACAGTGTCGAAGGTGATGACGGACTACACAACACACGGGAAAACCACATCGGGGAAGCGGAACAGTGGGTGGAAGAAAAGCATCAGTGATAGGGCACGCCGGGTATTAAAGCGCATTGTCACGCGGAACCGTCGTGCCACTGCGGCGCAAGTGACGGAGGAACTCAATCAGCACCTCCCCCAACCTGTTTCGACAATCACAGTCCGCCGCGAATTACATGACATGAACTTACGGGGTCGTGTTGCACGGGCCAAACCTCTCATCAGGGACCATAACGCTTTAGCACGCCGCAAATGGTGCCGCGACCATGCAACTTGGACCGTTGGCGACTGGAAACGTGTGGTATGGTCGGATGAGTCACCATTCACCCTATTCCAAACCACGGGCCGTGTTTATGTGTGGAGAACGCCCAAAGAAGCGTATGATCTGCAGTGTCTCCGCCCAACTGTGAAACATGGCGGCGGCACGGTGATGCTGTGGGCCGCAATATCATGGTTTTCATTGGGTCCTGTGGTCACACTTCGCGGACGCATCACTGCCAACGATTATGTCGCAATTTTAGGAGACCACTTGCATCCTATGGTCCGGATGTTGTTCCCGGACAATGACGCCATATTCCAGGATGATAATGCACCCATTCACACAGCTGGAGTTGTTGCAGCGTGGTTTGAGGAACATCGGGATGAAGTTCAACACCTCCCCTGGCCCGCCCAATCCCCAGATCTCAACATAATTGAACATCTGTGGTCCATCTTGGAAACACGACTCCGGCGACGATTTCCACCTCCATCCTCTCTCACAGAACTGGCCGCTGCCCTGCACGAGGAATGGTGTAATATTCCACTTGCTACCATTCACGACCTCTATGCCTCCATCGCACGTCGCATCAAGGCTGTTCTGAAGGCGAAAGGTGGCCCGACACCGTATTAATCTGGTAAGTTGCACTTTCGTTCAGGTGTTTCCATTATTCTGATAAGCATCTGTATATATATATATATATATATATATATTGGTATTTTTGTGAACTTGAGTGTGACTGCAGAAGGACAGACGGTTTTGGTCGAAAATTAGGTTAGGTTTGAATGTTTAAATTCTGGGTTTTTCGATTATGTGATAGTATATAATAGTCTGTAACATTCATAGTTGAAAGGTTTTGAATAGTGTGGTGTGTGAGTGAAGATTTTTTGGTTATGTTACAGTCAATAGTAAATCCTTGTTGTGTGCTACTGGGGTTAGTCATGAGTGTTGGATTCCTGTAAGGTACTGTAAAGCTGTAACTCTTTTGGGGTTTGTTTGTTGATATTGGAAACTTAATTAAACCTTTTGAATAAAGATTCAAAGAAAAACTAAAACTTAGATAAAAATAAATTGTACTGCAGATGATAAATTAGGCGGTGGCCAAAGTTGGAGTTGATTTTCAGCTGTATAATTACTAAATCAAAATATAATTAACTAAAAATTGTGATAATATAGAGAGAGACTAGTAGTTTTGAGGCACATAAATCATTAAAAAATAATTTTGGCTTTTTGAGTAAACTTAGATTTTTTGGTGAATTCACCCCCACCCCCAAATTCCAATGTTCGCTTTTTGATTGGAAACTATTGAAATTTTGGAGCCATGAGCAAGGATATTCCTCCATGTTTTTCTGAATCTTCCTATTAGGTTTTGAGTTGTTACTAGTTTATGTAAAGAAAATCTTTAGTATACAAATTTAGTACAAAGTATAGAGCGTTGATAACTAAGTTATTTATTTCAAGTTGATATAACTATTTTTGATGCTTGTGAATGAATGTTTATTCTTAACATTGATGATCAAAAAGATAATGACCAAAATTGTTTTTTTTTATTCAAAAGAAGCGGATTTAGGTTATGTTTGAGAATATCTGCGCCTGGAACAATAATTTAACCCTGGAAGGTGTCTCAATTTTTGAAGGTTCTGAAAATAAATGTATTAAGTTGAGCTTTTGGTTTCATATTTGCTTATAAACATTATAGTTATGTCCAGTGCTCGATCATAATGGTCTTGAACGTAGGTAACGGTTTCAGGACACCCATATAGGCAGGTGCATCTATGACACCACAAGGTTTTTTAACGTACCTTTGGAGACCAAACCGAGTGAGTGTTACATTATTCATATGCCTTTAACTAAGCATCTCTTACGTTAAACCACATTTCCACAATTTGAAGTAGATCGTTACTTCGCTGGTTCGTGTTACAAATCAAATATTCAAGAATAAATACTTCTGGCCTTTAATGATGTAATCAGCACGTTATAGTTTTCGAAGACCCAGAAGTACCAGATTAAAGGTGTTAGGAGAAATATTTCTACAAGTAGAAAAAGAAGGTGATGCCGTAACCTTCCTTTAATAATGGCACAAGAAAAATTCACGCTTCCGATAATAAATAGAACGTGGTTGGATGACTAATATGTCAATTAGTCTGTTTAGGAAAAGTAGAGTTGATATTCCCACAGAGTCTAAGCAGAAAGAATTAGGTACTATTAAGCAAGCTATCAGACGTAGTTTGCCAAGATATTATTGAAACTAGCATTAATCATTCAGTCTTAATTGTACCTGGATCAATCATCATTTTCCGAGGGTTATACGTTATTTAAAAATATTGTCTTTTCTGGCGAATTTAATGATTATTGACGTCATTTGCATATACAAGTTTATGATCTTAACTTTTATAAGAACTAATATTACCCTCTTTCGAATGATATATTGTTCTAGGAACGGGATCTACATTTTAAATTGTTTTCCGAAATCTGCGTTCTATGTATTCAAATCAGGAATTGACCACGGGTACTTGATTCCACACAATTTCACAATACGGCATGACTTTTCAGAAAACGGATCTGTGAATGTTTGAATTAGAGACATATTGTAAGGATTTCTCTGTAGCTGTTAATTTGTTACTCTAATATTATTCATTGTTCAGATCTAAACGAACAATAACATAAATGTAACTATGGCGACTATACAAATTATTCTGAAATATCAAGGATTAGTATTTTCATTCACATTATCCACCGACATATATTTGAGAAAATGCTTAACATTGATAGGCGCAAAATTCAGCCATTACAATCTATTCTGCTCTCACAGACCAAGGAATGTCTTAGCAAAGTTAAAATTTCTTTGAAGTAAACTGAATATTCCAACTCCAGACAGAAACTTAGGAACTATTTTCAAATTTTGACAATTACAAATCGTACTGAACTTCTTAATATAATTCTGTGTCCCTTAAAAAGCCTCGGAGAATTTTTTTGCGGAATTAAATCAGGAAACAAATCTTTTGATACTTGTATTTCTTTCTTAGAAGTGCTGTTGTTATGAAAAGTCTTTACCTCGCTTTCTCTGAAGAAGAAAATGTAGAAGAGCTTCTCCAGTGCCTTCTTCAAAATTCAAATAAGATTAAAGTATTATATCTTCCTATTTCGAAAGGCTTTTATGAATTGAAGTCAGCGAAGAACAGTGCCTTACTCTCAGAATTACTGATGAAGAATAGCAGTTGGTTAACAAATTTAGAACTTTTCTGAAGTTGTAATGATCTACTTCTGCGCACAATCGGTGAAAATTGCCACTATCTACAGCATCTAAACATCGAAATGTCAACAGTATCTGATCAAGGTATCCAAGCTCTTACACATATTTTGGAATGTCGAGTAGGAAGAATACACGGAAATGACGAGGAAGAAATTGATGAATCTTTAATCATTACTGAACGAACCACAGAGCATATCACAAAACTGGGCAATGTAAATAAAAATCATAAACATATATGTTGTTACTCGTGCTACAAAACAAAGCTTTGTCATTCATTGAGATGTATAAATCTAAGCTACACAAAGGTCACTCAAAAAGGAATATGTATATTACTATCAGCTGTGAATAACCTACAAGATATCGGGACATTATGAGCAAAATATATAGCAGTTTATATAACAGCTACAAAGGGTCCCTGAAAGATCGCATTCTCCCGATTGGAATTTGCGGTCTTTGTGTGTGTCCGGCCTAACAACTGAACATCTTAAAATGCTAACGAAATTAACATCAACCAAAAAGTCAATTAAATATTTGCAAATTAAGCGTTTGCAATAAGATCCTAATGTAGCTACTACTGATCATAGTCTTCAGAATTATTTACAATGTTACGGCTCAAATTTAACCAACTTCTATGGCCAGAAGAAATAAATCTTTGGTCTTGTCTAAAACATTACCCAAACTTAATTTCGCTTACACTTGATGTTGGTAGACTCACTTGGTTGGACACAGAGGAAACCATGCTGTCACCTACGCTACACTGTTGTCCGAAATTAACTGTAAATCAGCCGTGTTATATATGGAAAGTACTAATGCGTTGAAAGAAGTGTACTTTCATAGATTACAAGAGAGTGAAACATTTCTAATGAAGCTATGTAAAAGATCGATATCTATAGAATTGAAAGTCTTGTATATAAAAAGATCAGACTTCCAAAGAATTCCACGTCTGGTATGTGTATTCTGGTAATGTCATAAGCACATAGAATTCATCGGAAATATCACTTTCAGCCTGACAGAACTAAAACTAAACTGTAATATCGATGTTAGATTTATCAAGACTGAATTCCTCAATATTTAAAAGTGTCCTATTTGTTTCCAAATGGAATAATTCTGTGTTTTAAAGGTAGTAATATGTTTTAAAACACTTTTTAGATAATATAATTAAATTTTGTATGTCTTGCAAACTTCAGCAAATATAATCAATCTTTAAATGAGCATATTCATCTTTATACACAATTGTTCTATTTTTAATTATATATTTGTTAACATATTCAAAATTAAGTAGCACATTACCAATTAGTTCTTTCAAGACATTACTGTTAGTGCTCATGAATACACAAATCACATCAACTTGTCCTCTTCAAATAAAATATACGATCTAAAAACATATTTTCATAGCTTTTGATGAGTATATGTCGGCAATATGTGTAACAACTTTTAATCTAACATTAGTTGTAACGAAGTGACAGTATTATCGTAAGAAAGTAATAGTAATTGAGTTAACTTTACTGTTAAGAAAACCCTATTACGACAAAGAAAAAGTCTTAATGTGTTTACGAATTTTGGTAGTTCTGCTAGGAGTTCAACATATTGGAAGTTATTTTTAAAATATGGTGTCCTAATCCAGGCCCGTAGCTAGCTGAAAATCTTAGACTGGCTTGGCAAAATTTGGGGACGGGGTAGTCGACATATCAGATTTCATATGTAGAATGACTTTTACAGGAAAATACGTGGTTGTATAAGAGCAGGAGTAAATTATATCATTTCAACGAAAGTTTGCTGTATTTATCAACAAAAGAGACTGTCGTTGCCCTGTTAGATATCAGTGACAACGTTTGTCACCTGTACTCAAAGGTACCCACATTTAGTCCCAAGACTCTCTAGGAATTCCCTACTTCCTTTGCGCATCAATGCATAATTTTGGAATATTATATTGTTTTAGAGAGTGGGTTTGAAATATTTTAGGGTACCATGTTTCATCAATTCTACTGTTAATGGTATTGGAATTATCGAGCTTTAGAGTGTAATTTCCCACGCTTTCGGCAGTATATAGTAGCACTAAAAACAAAGCATTTGTCCACCCTCGATGATCTATATATTCTTTTCCTTATTTTAATGTCAGGAATTTCGTGAGGTAGGTTTGTCGATATTGTTTCAAAATACCCTTAATATATGTCGCATTACCTCCCCACATATATTGCACATAGCTTTCGCATGATCAAGGGAAAAAATACAGAGAAAAGTAACATGAAGCTGCTACATATATTAGAACTGATTTATCTCAGCCACGTCACTGCCGTGAGGCAAATCTGTTATCTGTTATCGCATTGCCTTGATCTTTTGTGGACTTTCTTAACGCGTCTTTCGTAACGCCTTATATTACTATTCTGTGTTTGTTACGTAACTATATGTTATCAATGCGCGGCTCTCTTCGTCGTATTATGATTGATTAACAACCTGTTGTCAAATCTACCTTCATATCAGGACGGATCATACTATCGGTGTATATGCTGATGTTGATAGTTTGTATACATGCAATGGTGCATCATAATCGATATAGTCTGTGTTCTCATTGTATCTTATACGAAACATACAAAAGGTAAATACGTCAAAGACCCGATATTCACGCATCTGCTCCAGGAGAATCTTGTTGTTTGGAGTATCAACAGTTATCTTCGAGTTAGGCTATGAATCTGTAATAGTCTGCAACATAATGTGGATAATCATCCAACTACCAGTTATACATCGCAATACTAACACAATAAAGAACAGCACAACAGAAGAAGTTATCCATATTCCTTTCATGTAGATAATCTGCTATAGTTACGGCCACTGCAATAGATCCACTACTATTTAGTTGATACATACACATAGCAATCATCAATCAAATCTTTCGAAGAGGCACAAGTCATGCTAGTTGAGGAAACACAAACTTTTCTTCAGCTGATGAAGCATATAAGCGAATATATTATGCAAAATTATCACACTATTAATAAAACCTGATTTACAAAGATGAAATTATTATTTCCAGCAATTTAAGGTAGTTACAATTTGGATTCACCTATCTATTTCTCTACTTAGATCGAGACAACTAGACCAGTCTCGATTTTGACACTAGCCTACAGTTTTCGTTGCGAAATCACCAGAATGTCATTTTACTCAGCCTACCCTACTTATTTGGGTCTGATCAAGGGAAACCCATGTCCTTGGAATTCAATAAGTACTTCCTTTCACTTGTGTATGGGAAAATTCTTTGGGCCGATATGTGTAGTATGTTCAGTGGAAACAAGTTGTGTAGCTTCTTTAGATAAAAGACTATGGGCCTCTTGAATGTGGACTGCAAATAGATTTTTTTAAAAAAAGCTTAAGTGCATTTAGGCGCGATGATTTAGATTCAGCAGTATGGAGTTTGTCCGTTTGTCTCTCACAAGTCAACAATTATCTCGGTAATAATAGAGGAAAGTTTTTGTGTGTGGTTTTGTTATTTGATTCTTTCATTTCTTTACAGATTGAAACAATGCCTGCTTTTGCTATTTGTGGATTGCTTCCCATTGACCCAATATTTATTGCAGAAAATATCATAAAAAGATTGTACCATTACCTAGTGATTGTAGTTAACGTTTAAAATCATTTCATTCGTCATATTTACTTGGTAATACACATTTTTTTACTAACGCCTTTGAAAAGTATGCTGCTTTTTAAGTAAAAAACGACTGTTCTGCTGCAGCAAATACGTGCCTTGTGCAGGTATGTGTGATTCCCATGTTTGAAGATTAATGTGCGCAATTTATTATATACTTTTTTTTAGCAGTTATTCCCAAGAGTAATAAATAATTTTCTAGAGAGTTAAAATTTAGTACTTATGGGTTTCCTTCATAGTTGTGCTACTGCTCATTTGTCTCACGAATATTGTATTCTGTTTGAATATTTTATGTTTCAAGGTGGCCACTTGTTCTGTTGAGTCAATGTGGCGTTTATAACATATATTTTATTTGTCAGTGTGACTCATAAGGAACACTTGCCAGGTGACAAAGCACGATTTTGATGAAAATTCGTGTGTAGGTACGTAAACCTTCTGAGACAAAATTATAGGTGCTGTCGTGAAAAAATAACGACAAGAGTACCCGAGAAAGATGGAACGTAGAGACTAAGTAAATCAAATACAGAGGCCTGAAAACGCCTTTTCTTTTATAAACTGCTACATATATTGAAAGCAAATGGTTATTAATGGATATAGGACAGGATTTGATACATGCTGGAGGATATGATGACAATGGTCGCCATCTTGAAAGCGACACCTTGAAAGCTACTATGTTTCAAGAAACTGAATGATGAAATTAGCTTTGGTATAAATCTAATCCTGTACGAGAAAATGAAACACTAATTTGATCTGAATAATGTGTGAGTCAACGAAAAAGCATTTTTGTTGAAACAGTTGAAGAAACGAAAACCAAACGGCTACAGAAGAGGCGCGTTATGTTAGAAAAATGTTCCTGATAGTAGCAACATGAAGGGTACTATAAAGTTATAAATACAGTAACAAAAGATGAAGTTCCAATTTAAAAAAGGTGTAATGCTAGGTGAAAGTGACATTCTCTAGGTCAATTTCACGTATCATTTTATCATGTAGGATTAGAGTTATGCCCAAATCGACTTTGTCATTGGTCTTTTTAACATTCCAGCACATGACCCGTACACCCACATGATTGATATATCACATGATCCAAACAATATTTAAGCATTTTGAAATATAGTCAAGATGGCCGCTTTTAAGATGGTGGTCATTGTAGTCATACCCTTCAACATGTATCACATCCTTTAATGGCTATTTGATATAAATATATGTAACAGTTTATGAACGAAAAGGCGTTCTCCGTACTCTGTATTTGTTTTACTTGATCTCTATATTTCTCTTTTCTCGGGTACCTTTGTCGTTATTTGTTGACGACAGCACCTATAATGTTGGCTGGTAAGGTTTACGTAAGCACTACGTAGCACTACATAGCACTATGTAGCTATGTACGAATTTTCATCAAAATCGGGTTCTGTCACCTGGCAAGTGTTCCTTGTCAGTTTTACGTTGAGCAGCGTATACTGAACTTCGCCCTAGAATAAAGGTTGATTCACTTTTCTATTCAATATTATTTAACAACGTACTTGTACTATTTGAGTCAATT